>JBAMHW010000021.1:9987630-9999636 GCA_037177495.1 Rhadinocentrus ornatus | reverse complement strand
TGAATGTGGCCGGGGAGAGGGAAGTCTGGGTTTCCCTGCTTAGGCAGCTGCCCCCGCAACCCGACTCCGGATAAGCAGATAATGGATGGATGGATGGATACCCACTTTATGTCTAGATGTGCCAGTGACTCAGATTCACAAACTGTTTTCCAAGCAAGAAACCACTGATTAAGTGATAATGTAAACAAATAAATTGTTCAACTGAACTCCCTCTGCAACTCCCATAATGGAGCTCATATTTGTCAGTTCCTGGATGGCGCATTTCCACCATAAGGTACGAGCAGCCAAGGCGATACTGCTATAATTCAAGGATGTATTTTAATAAATTCTAATGGGGATAATAAGAATGGTAAATGAGTGAAGAGTAAGTCGAAAAGAAAGGATCTGGAAGTAAAAGTCAGGCCAATCTGGAACAGTACTTATGGAAAATTAACTTCTCTTTCTGAAACCGTATTGAGGATGAGAGTATACTCTTCTGTTCAGAGAAATAATGAGGTTCCATTTGTCTACTAACATGATACATGAACATCTTGGTAATGACTGTATGAACGTTCTCACAGCCTGTGACAGACTCACAGATCTAGTAGAAAGACCCACATAAAGAAAAAAAACAACAAAATTGTCTGATCTGAAGTTGTGTGAATTTATCGCTTAATTTAATGCTATTAATTTCAAACTGTATTTTATTCTTATGCTTATGTTTACATTTTCTCTCTTGTGACAAATGGTAACAAAAAGATCTGGCAAATAGGGAAAAAGTAGAAAAATGTGCTTTCTGAGTGTGTAGCAACACAATTTATTGCTGCTGGTTTTGTGAAACCCTGTCATTGTGGTTATTCATCTGTTAAAGCAAAAGTTCAACTTTCTGAGAATTACACTTATTCGCTTTTCTGACTCAATGATCGGTACTACTTTCATGTATTTGTGAAATATATATAAATCTTCAACCTTTTACAACTGTTGTAATGGAAAGTATTATGGTGGAAAAAGCTTGCCTGACATGTTTAATCAGCACACAGATGCAGGACATACAGCCAGGGTGTTTTTCCATATTTCTAATTTCCATACTAAAAAGCTAAGTGCTTGTGATCTTCTCATCTAACTCTGCAGTGAATTAAAAAAATGCACATCTTGCTAAATTTACAACTTTTAAAACAACTTAAATGCTTTAAGATTAACAGAATATGTGTTCTTCTCTGCTGAGGACTATTTTGCCTTGAGGATAGCTTTTATAACCATAAGTGTAGATTAACAGACTAAGTCAAAAGTAATGTTTTGCCTGTTTTAACAATATTCAGCCACAGGGAATAAGATATGTAGCAACTGAACAATGGCTGCTGTTTGTGTTGCTAGAAGGGCAGCTTAAAATAAAGTTAACAAAAGGACTTCTCTCCATATTACCTCTGCAATCTATCAGCTGTCAGTAGTTATGTGCAGCATTCCTGTAGTGTTGGCATCTGCAGCACAATCCAACAAAACAGTTTTTTTTTGTTGTTTTTTTTAATTCGAACTGTAGAAAAATGAAGTGAAAATCTAGAGCCAAAATAGTACAATCTGTCTATAACAGAAGCAAACCAGGACTCTTGCTTTAAATGTTGCTTTTCCACAGTTGGGGTCCCCATGTCAAACAAATCAGAATTGACTCTGATGCGATCTACTAAAATAATAAATATCCTAAATCTTATCACATTTAAATGCATCTGCTTTAATGTCACATTTTAAGCTGAGAAACTCTCATTGTCGTTTATATAGTCATTCTGTTTAAAACCTAACGACAAGTGCAAGTTCTGTCTGATGTCTTTGAAACTGACACCTCAGGAAATTATTCAGAGCATGGCTGTCTGTGGACTGTTACAGTAAACCATCACCAGCACGTCCATGTGTTTCTAACTCAAACCATTCTTCTGGACAAAAGCCAGATATTACCTTTCCCTGTCAACTTAGGAGGTTGCTGTGAAAGCGTGCCACTTCCACTTCAAAGAATCTCAAGGAAATTATTATTAATTAGATTCCTTTGCCATTATTCACAGATTTTCCAGCTCATTGTGTTAACGGTGCGGAAAATCGTCAAGAAAATAAACACTGCAAGCCACGTAAATGATGGAAAGAAATTTGAATGAAAACACATTTCAAGAAAACAGGTCCCTGCAGAACTGGACTCCTGAAAGGTGAACTAAAATCACAAGTTTATGATGGATTATTTGCCACTAACAGGGAATGTCTTTCATCTCACTAGGTTGGCAATACTTAAAAAAAAAAAAAGATTTAATGTATAAAACAGTTGTGCTATTCTTCTTGAAGGGGTCAAACAAATATTTCATTATTTTCCTTTCCTGATAATTAACAAGAAATATGAAAAAATATTACAGAAAAAGTGCTCTAAATTAGAAAAGGAAGCCTCCAGTCACTCTATATTTGATGCATAATGTATAATTGATGTAGAAAATTTATGTAGAAAGATGTAGAAATTTGCATAATTAGTTTACCCAATTAACTAGAAATGCAATGAAAATAAAAATTGCACTGGGAGAATTAAAAAAAATGTTGAACAGGAAAGTGTGGCGAGTAGTGCTTCTTTGAGATAAAAAAAAAAAAGCTAGAAGAACTGGGATGAATTTCAGATTTTGTAAGGTGAGTTTAAGCTATATCTGGTTTGTAACTTTTTAATTTTGGGGTTTGTTACTGTCAACCCAACCCACAAGATGGAGTTAAAGGAGCACTTAAGTGCCATCATAAGGCAACAACAAAACAAATCCATCAGGGACAAAACAAAACTGTTAATAGTGACCACATCACAAGGTTGGCACCACAACAAAAATTGAGGGAGTTTCTGAGTCACTTATTGGTTTAACAAGTTTAACATTTGACCACCATGTTGGTCAAGAAGACTATATTTAGTCAAAGGGGTGGAGCTGGAAAATGATATTTCAAAGCTAACTGGATAAAAATATATTTCTTAGAGGAGTAATAACTGAATTGTTGAATTATTTTTTAGAAGTACCACCAGAACATTCATCACAAGTAAATATTTATGAAACAAAACTAATGACTAAAATATCTTAAAAAGAGAAGTTGAAGTTAGGGATGTTGAAGAGGTGCTGCCTTGCAAGTGAACTTCAAGGAGCCTTCACATTGGCTGCTTTTTACGACTTTCTAAATAAAGTCTGTGATTGGTAAATTCTAAGATAATAGGAATAATTGGATGATTAAACAGTCCCTTCCATGATAAACAAACCAATAAAATATAAAGATAATTCTTTGAAGAATAAAGACAACATGTCTTTGAAGCAGCATTATATCGAAAAGGCTTTTTTTTTAAACTGTTGATGAAGTAGTTTCTCAGCCATCTCTGATTATGAAATTTCACCTTCTGAGGATGACGATTGCTCAACAGTAAAAGTGATGCTTCAGTGCATCCGTCCATCCAGCCTCCTCCTCTCCTGTTGTGAATCATGACAGCTCTCTGTAATCAGCTGGTCAGATTTCTGTCTGAGGTACCGCCTCACATACTGCGTTTGTTTATTGTTTAGGTGAGAAGGAGGAAACTAGAGGATTATGGTTCACACTGGCACATATTTACCCAAAAGTATTGCTCTTATATGCACTGTCAATAGTAGGCAACTTTTGTCAATCTCATGCCAATCAGACCCATGCCACTATCATGTGAAGCTGAAGAATGAAAAATAATGATAACAGCCTATTTGAATTAGATATTGTTTGGTGATTTTGTGTTTAAACAAAGGACTATTATAGAGAGGGTAGAAAAAAAGCACTGCATCTAGCACTACATGACAGCACCTGGGTCCAACTGGACTCACAGCAGTCTAACTACTACTTAATTATGATGTCCCATCTTGTTTGAATTCTTGCTTTTGTTGTTCTTACTCTCAGATGTAAGTCGCTTGGGAGAAAAGCATCTGCCAAATGACTGTAGAATAGGATATAATAAAACACAAATTAGGGGAGTTTTCCTCTCTAACAAAGTAGCTGGTGGTAGAAATTATTTATATTTCATCTATGCAGGGACGGGTCTAGAAAGGTTTTGATAGGGGTGCCAAGCAGGAGCACTGATTAGGAAAAGGTTGGCAGAAATGAGATATATATTTTTTTCTTTCTTTTATGTAATATTGAATTGATTATTAAAACTAAAGTGATCATCTAATGTAAAAAAGCAAAGAAAAGTTCAAGTGGGATTTGGCTCTTTCTGTTGATACACTACAGTAAAAATGGGCATATTTTAGGCATAGTTGCGAATGATGATTAATCATTATTAATCATGATTAATTAATTTGTAGGCTGTAATTAATCTCATTAAAAATTTTAATCACTTAACAGCCCTAATTTAAATGGATTTTAGTAAAGGAATAAATCAAATTATAAACACTAACAATATTGTAATCTCAATCTCTCTTAATGTCTGGAAAAATGCATTTAATTGCATTTCAATTAAAAAATGTAGAAAAATAAATAGAAAACATCGCCAGCCAAACTCAGTGAACTCAGTCAGAACAAACAGCTGGAAGCTGAGTGCTGGTGTTGCGTGAGGACCGAGGCTTTAGAGAGTGCTTTTGGATGGGGGAGGTGCTTGCGGCAGCACCCGTGGCTCATTGAGAAGAGTTATTTTCCCCATTTAAATTTATTGAAATCCCATTAATTCGTTCCAGCTCGCAAAATTCCACTCCAGTTGTTTTGTTTATGTGTTTTGAATATGAAAAATGTACAGTACCTGTATTTATAAATGACAAATATTGTATAAAATCATACAGTAATGAAAGAGAATGTTAAAAAATAAACTGTTTTTTCTATAAAGTGTATTATTTACCTTGTAGATCAGACAACTTGAGCTAACATAAGATGCGCACGGAGGTCGAGGGAGAAGTAAACAGGCAGAGGAGTTAGGAGGAAAAGGATACGCGGGAAGCTGAGGCGGGGAAAACAGAGCACACGTGGTTGTTGGAGATCTTTGTTTTGGCGGCGTCGGCTCGGATGCTCGTATCTCAAAGATCTGTTCATATCTCAAGGCAAAAATGTATATAGATATATATATACATATGCATACATAAAGTATTAGTTCATGGTAGGGATGCACGATATATCGGCATTAATAACGGTCTCGGCCGATGTTAGTCATTCTTTAACATATCGGTATCGGTCCGATAAGCAAAACTGGGCCCATATTAATAGCCGATATTTATTTTATATAACAGCGATGCAGCAATGCATTGTGGGATGTAACTGAAGCTAAAAGCAAAGTCAGCTTTGTGGTAATTTTTCACGATGTCAAAAGAAGATACTCCAAGAGCAGTATGCAGTATTTGCCAAGTTGAAGTGATGCGACGAGGATGCCGCGTCAAATCTTTCAACACCACAAATTTAATATGTCATCTGAAAAACTTCCATCCGGAAGCTCGAACAATGCTAACGCCCCGAATGTTTGCATCATTTTTACTTTGTACAGAATCTGATCATCTCAAACCTTTTGAAACAAAATATATTTATCGACATCAGTAAATATCGGTTAACGGTCATAACGACAATATTAATATCGAATATCGGTATCGGCCAAAATTTTTAAATCGGTCCATCCCTATTAAAAATGTTAAAAACCAAACAAAGACATTCTGTTATTGATGAATAATTTTTTTTTTTCTCTAGAAATCTTTTTTCAGCTTAAATGAAATGAGAATTGGGACACTTCTCTGTCTAAATCATTTAGTGATGCATGTTCATAACACCCTCTCAGGTTATATCACCCATCAACAAGCACTCTTGATTTTCTTCCAACTTCTTTGCTTTATGTCGACAGAATTAAGAATTCAAGGTTCAGGATTTGGATCTTACCTGAATTTTATAACTGTTCTCTGCTCCTAAAACAGCTGTTGGTTTTAGATTTTGGGATCCATTATAAAGTGGTTTAAACTTAAATTAACCGAGTTTGAATAAGTTGGATCATGAAAGCTTTTTTAATTGGGGTTCCTCAGGGTTTTATGTAAGGCCCCCCTCTGTTTTTGAAATAGTCAAATAATTTACCAACATCTTTCATCACATCTCTGCCGACAGCATTCAGCTTCACTGTTTCTTTAAACACTCATAATGTGACAAATTTCAACCAGTGGTTAACAATAAATAACTAACTCATAACTAAAATAAGAGAATGATCATTAACTCTGAAAAAATACACATTTTTAGTTTGAGCAACGACCACCAGAGGACGTGGAGGTCAAATCACTGCAACACACAAGCTTAAAGTTCTGTTTAATTCAAAATATTTTCAAGAACAAATGGTTAACTAAGTCTATAATTGCAGACGAATTCCTAATAATTTGCTCTCGTTCACATATTTTTCTGTTTTTATTTAGAAACTGTGACCGCTCAAGTCAACTTTCACTTCTAGTCTTTACAACCACAGCATCGTCTAACAAAGTCGCCGTTCAGGAAGCTAAAAGATGACGTCCAGCTGGTCTTACATGGACCCCGATCTCCCAAACAGAAAGCAGGTTCACCTCTTAACTGGGATGTAAATGGTTTGTTGGGTCTTGTTTGACCCGTCTTCAGACTCTTTGCTTTCCCAAATATTTTTTTCCAACCTGAAGTATATTAATCTGGACACAGTTATCCCATAATCCTATTTCTTGTAATCTAAGCAAACTTCTCTTTTTTTTTTTTTTTTACTCCCCGACTCTGGTCCTGATTTAGTATGTTCATATATTTTTCTCCATTTTTAATTATAATGAAGTTTCTGAAAGTTTACCTTTGTCCTGGTTCAGATGCGAGAGGCAGACCTCCTCCTGGTCTCCCGGGCTGCAGCTCTGCGGTCGTACTGAGGTGTTAATGCGGTTTTAACGGCCTCTTTCACGCCTCCTTTCACACTTAACCACCACAGCAGCTGAGCTCTGCCCCACCTTCAGTTCACCACCACATGTTAGCATCTGGTTTCCTCTCATGGAGGATTTTTCACCGCTCTGTCAGGATTCGGGAGGCGGCTTGTAGGTTCTTCAAGTCCACCAGTCTTTCTTTTTTTTTTTTTTATCTGATATCATCTGTGAAATATTTTATAATAGAAACAAAAATCTGTGGATGATTCCCTGAAACAAAGAATCACAAACTCTGGAAGACAAAAAAGACCAAACTTAATCTCCGATTATTATTATTAGTCCTGAGATATTCTACATTTTATAGCATTTTACTCATTATTAAGGTGCAATTAAAAGATAAAATGATCTAAATTGATTGTACATGGGTTAAACAATTAAGTGTTTAACTCTACATTTACACAAATATCCTTCGAACTTTAGTTTTCTTTTAATTCAAAACATTTCTTTATAAAAACTATTTACAAAATGGAAAAAAACCTTTACGGACACAGTGTCTGCATATTGTATGTTTGAAACGTTTTATTAGATTGAATATAACAAGCTTACATTATTACGATATCACTCAGGCTGTTTAAAGATCAGGTCTGTATTTGTTTGCAGCTAACGGAGTTTTATATGGAATTTAAGGGCAAACCCCATTTAACATGGAAACCCCATTTAACATGATATTCTTTTTAGATTTTCATTAATCGGTAACTATTTAAAACATGGCTGTCATCTTTTTGTCTGCTTTTGAACTAAATTAACTGCAAAAATGATCAGATAGCGTACAAATATTAATAAAATGAAAACTAAATAACTCCGGTCCCTAACTGGAGCCCTGTGGGACACCTCAGGTTTCTTTATTTTCCTTCCTGAGCTGTGATTTCATGGTAATAAATTTACATGTCACTAATAGATAAATTGATCGTTTTCTCCTAAACTGTGTTCAACTTGTATTTCTTGCCAAAGTCATCAGGTGTTTAAATACAGTATTTCAGGTGTAAGTAAAAAAATGAAGCTGATTTGATTTTGGGTAGTAAGAGCAAACGGGTCTGGTTAAGTCCACGGCCGCCAGGTGGAGACATTCACCACAGCTCCAACCAAACACCACCACCACCCTCTTTCTTTAGAACTGACTACAATTTAAACTGTTTCCATTCAGCGTGGAAGTGATTTTTAGAGGAACGAGTCCTGAATATCTACGTATACATGGACAAAAATTCATCTATTTAAAATAGTCAGTTGGATCAGATGCTCCAGCTGACGTGTTTACATGGACGCTGGATAAAACGATTTGATCAGTTATGTTTTAGATGGACAGATTTAATATGACCGTAATGCCATTCACACACACAATGTGAACTAATTAGAAAGATGAAGATTAATTTTAGTTTATTTTTATTTTGAACCTTTTTGAGCCCCAAGACTCTATAATCCTTAACTCTTTCAGTTACTGGCTAAAAGGCCACAGTCCAGGTTTGTGTTGCTGCGGCCTTGTAATTCAGGACTTGAAATGAAGCTTTGAGCTTCTGGTCTGTGAACTGATAGTTGCCTCATGGGAAAAGACGGGTAGTTTAGCTTAAGAAAAACTAGATGGAGAAATTTGACAAATAAAAGTTTATCTGTAGCTCTAAAGTTGCTGTAACTGATAACTTACTAAACATTTTTATGAAGATATAAATAAAACTGGACGTCTCTCTAGGGTGCACAATCCATTTTTTTCACTACTGATACCGAAATCTGAAAGTCAGTATCAGCTGAACTTCCTTTAGTGCAAGTCAACATCAGACTTAAACATGTCTTTCCTAATTTTTAAGGGTTAGGGATTTAAATAAATGTACTGCATTACTTATTGAACAACTATGCACCAGCACAGCAATTTTAAATAGACTTTAACAATCTTAAACAAGCCTCACAAGCCAGGTCAGACATGTAAGACTATAAGAAAACGTGTCCTGGTTCAGTCAGAACCAGCAGGAATATGACACGCCTCGTAAAATAATAAAGTGCTGAAACTGAACAAAAACACAATAGTTTGACCACTTAGATGAATAAAATGTAAAAACGAACAAGAATCCACAATCCAGTGTAAAATAAGTAATAAAGGATCTGAAATTGAGGGAAACACCAACAGCTCCACCAGCTTCGTTGGTAGATACTCAATAAAGAGAAATCGGCTCTTTACAAAGGCTTAGTGCAGTTGTGGGAGTAGAAAAGAGTTATTTACCTTGTTTATATTATTAGATACTGTGGTCTGTTTTCCAAATAACTACTTAACCAGTCTAAGACTACTCCTCTCACTCCATATGGTTGTAATTTAGATATTAAAGAAAATAGTCTATAGCGTCAAATGCTTTTTTTTAAGTAAAAAAAACCCTCTAATGTGTATTTGTTGTTGCAGTTTCTGCCACAAAGCTGTTGATGTTTGTTCTACTTCAATACTGACTCAGTAACTTGTTCTTTTTAATCAAACTATCCAGTCTTTGTACCAGGGCTGGACAATAATTTTAATATCAATATGGCAATATTTTTTTATTCAATAATGGTAATATGAGTTTTGAACAAATTCCCAATATTTCGATATACATACAGAATAAGATGACAGCGTTTCACTAACTGGCGTTCAAGCGGAACAGAAAGAGCTGCAACACGTTGGCTACGTACGCACCACAGACCCGACCAATGAGCCCCGACCAAGCCCAGCAGCAGTAAAAAACAAAAAAAAGAAGCCCAGCCGCAGTAGGCTGTAGGTAGAAGGCTAGGCTAGGCTAGGCTAGGCTCCAACGCTGCTAGCTTTAGCTACAAAACGAGTGCTCATGTCCATAATGCAGACATGACTGAACGAGCTTCTACAAGCGAAGAGAAAGCAGACGAGAGGAAAGACTAACTCGCTGGTTTGGCTCCGTGTCGCCATCTTTGTTTGTTTTCACTCCCCTCTAGCGACCTTTTTTTTTTTTTAGTGACTAGCAACAGATCTAGCAACTTTTTCTGGTATTATTGGAGACTTTTGGGGACTGACCCCCCCCAAGATATTAATGTCTATTTATGAAGAGTTTGGACAAAAGTATTTAAAAAGTTTAGTGTTGACTTGTTCCAGACTCCTAATTAAAAAACAAATTACACCTAATAAAAAACAAAGAAAATATTGACTGAAGAATTTAGTTTTACTTTATTATTCTTTGCTGATCAGGCATCAGAAGATGAAGCACCGATTGTTGCTCACTCTATTTCTATATTTTTCTTTTTAAGCCTGGTTGAAGCAGCTTTGTTTAAATCTATAAGAATTACATAATAAGCCTAAGTTGTAGTTTAAAGTTAAAGCTGTTATTATTGACCTTTGGTGTCTAGCAAGGTTGATGGTAGCCTTGCTAGATACAAATAAAAGGTGAACATTGATTTATTTTACAGTTTTTATTTCTAAAATCTTTTACTGGAGGAGTTTCACAGACTTGGTAAAATAATGTTTAGTTTTACAGCATCTGTTGTGGCATCTTTGGCCGTTTTTTTGAGGTTTTTATTTTGTTAATATCGATATCGGAATTATATCGTATCGACCGAAATTAAGAAACATATCGTGATGCAAGTATCGTCCAGCCCTACTTTGTACCAACAGTTTTTCAAGAACTTTTGAAAATTGTGGAAGTAACGACAATGGTCTATAATTAGTAAAATTTTCCTTATCTCCTGTTTTGAAAAGTGGGATAACACTATCAGCTGATGTCTTCTTTTTGTCTTAGATTTAGTTACAATTGATCTGATTTCATTTTCATTCACGTCTCCCAAAACATGGATTGCAGCACTTTACATCCTCTATCCCAGTTACCCTCTACTTGCCCATCATTACATGTGTTCCCAGCATTAGAAGATCAGGTCCTACGTTAACGAAGAAAAGAATTAAATTCATTCGTATCTTTTATAACTTTACCATTGTCCTAAGTGAAGTAAGCAGGCAGACCCATGGATGCGGAGCTATCAACTATTACATTATTTACAATTTTCCAGATACCTTTGATATTACTTTTGTTTTCTTTTAACTTTGTGTCGTAATATTCTCTCTACGCCTGTCTCAGTACACTTGTCAATTTATTTTTATAAAGCTTATATTGATTTTCACCATTCTTTAAGTATTTTCTATTTACATGCATTCCTCAAACTCTTTGTCATCCAAGGCTTTTTATTATCATTACTTTTATATAAATGTTATATGACACCAGATCTTAACACCTAGGGCTGCTCAATTATGGGGAAAAATGATAATCAGGATTATTTTGAGATCACGGAGGTTTGCTTCTCTCTGGACTCGCATCCCCAGACCCCTCTTCTTTCCCGCTCTCTCTCTCTCACACACACACATGTAGGGACTTGGGAGGCGTGTGCGCCATGCGGGGTGGAGCGGAGGGGGCATTTAAGTGGCCTCCTCCGCTCCACCCTGTGGCAACATGCCTCTCAGTTTTAATTGCACTTAGACTCAAAAAACACAAGAAACACACAAACAACATCTGGGGGGCGTGCCATGTAGTGCTTGGTGGGTGGGGCCACTAAGGGGGCCTTACTCCCAGCACAATGTGGTCAATGCCCCTCAATTTTAAATGCAAACAACACACACTTCATAAAGAGTCAGGAGCGGGGAGGGGGAGGGTGATGGGGACCTCTCGCACCCCTGTTCCCCCTGGGTGGGGTGTGTGTGTGTGTGTGTGTGTGTGCGCGCGCCCGGGACCCAGTTTGGCTGGCTCTGGGGGGTGCCCGGTCTGCTGCATCTGGGTGGGGTGGCTGGTGTTGACCGAGCTTGGGGCGCACTGGCCTTTGGCCAGAAAACAAGTTATGTTTGTTTATACTGTTTTCAGTATGAACTGAGAGATGTTTTCTCTCTGTGTCTCTGGGAGCTGGTAAATTATTTAGTCACGACTCTCAATAACAGAACATTTTCTATTTCCTTCAGCTGTAGGGGGAGTCTGCAGCGGTAGGAGGAGTCTGTAGCAGAGTGCAGTGCTGTATGCCAGCAGCGCTCGATTTGCAGCTGTAGGGGGAGTCTGCAGCGGTAGGGGGAGTCTGCAGCTGTAGGGGGAGTCTGCAGCTGTAGGGGGAGTCTGAAGAGGTCCGGGGAGGGGAAAGGGGTAAGGGAAGGTTGCAACTTCAATGGGAGCAGGAG
>JBAMHW010000021.1:9975149-9987530 GCA_037177495.1 Rhadinocentrus ornatus | reverse complement strand
GATGCGAGGAGGATGCCGTGTCAAATCATTCAACACCACAAATTTAATATGTCATCTGAAAAACTACCATCCAGAAGATCAAACAATGGCGGGAAGCTAACGCTCCTAATGTTTGCATCATTTTTACTTTGTATACAGAATCTGATAATCTCAAACCTTTTGAAACAAAATATATATATCGACATCAGTAAATTTCGGTTATCGGTCATAACGACAATATCGAATATCGGTATCGGCCAAAATTTTCATATCGGTCCATCCTTAGTTCATAGTAATGAATCTAATATGGTTGCCAACCTATGATGCCACACCACAAAACAAAACTGCCAGCATAAACTCAGGTTCATATTTAACATTTTGTTAATATTCAACATTTTGCTGCGTCGTCCCCCCCCTTTTTGTTGTTTTCAAGTCCTGCAGACAACATGACAGAGCACCTCCAGTGACTTGGACACTAACTGGCACAGAATTTTGTAGGGATTTGTATGAATATCCATGTAATATTTTTTTGTAAGAAACCATATGAACCATTCGTGAGAGCAGCCTGTCTCATGCCATGCAGTGAGTGATGTAAATGTGATGTGTGGAATGTTCACACAGTTGAGGCTTGGTGGTTTTCATGTTATTTAAAAGCTGTAGTGAAATCTTTTATTGCTTCCTGGGGTTGAGCATAATAAAGTTGCCAATAATTGTTAACTCACAGTATAACTTAGAGTAACACCTCTCAATGTGCAAGTTTCCACAGAAATAAATCATACAAGTCCTCTTAAATGCAGAGAGCAGGATGAGAAAAGGAGGAATCTACAAGCCTGGATAATTTCAAGCAGGCTGGCACAATGTAGCTCTACAGTTACAACATAATTAATACTTGACAGGTGGACCAACACACTGATGGTGGTAGTGAATATCATTGAAGTGAATTATAACTGACTCAAAAATATTGAAATTCAGCAGTGAATGAACAAAATCTCAAAGGAGGGGAAATCATCTGTGCTGCAGAAAACCCAAACACAAATCCCTCTTCCACAATGTGTTATTAACACTGAATGCTACATCTGTTTACAATTTTAACAGACTGGCATATAAATGAATGTGCAGTAGTGCAAGCAAAACTTTTTCTTTGGCAATAACTGCCATCATTCAGGACTGATAAATCAGCTGCTTATCATTTTCACTAATGGGAGAATAAATTAAGGCTTCTTGTGGCTCAGTATTGAAAAACCATTCGCAATGTGAAAAACAATTAGCTGATAAATGCTTGTCACAAAGTTCCCATTTTTGCTGAAATGACACAATAGTTGATTTAGACCAAGTGTGGAATTATAGTTTTGATACATAATGTTTTCTGAGTAGAAAACATATGGCTGGAGCTTGAGACTAGTCTTGGACATACAGAGCAGAGGCATGAAGGGGAAAAAAAAAACACAGCCTGTAAAATACTTATCACTGCATCACTTAACCACTGCAAAACCATAGCATGACCAAAACGTGACCACACAACAGTTCTCCATGGAAAGAAAACAGATGGATGAATGAGCATCTGCCAACAGAAACAAGAGTGGGCTTTTAAGAAACCAAAGTATAAAAAAAACTTGTTGAGTCATGGTTTACAGAAGGAAATGTGCCTGTGGCATTAAACAATTAAGCTGAATGTAAAACAGACCACATAAGGTCTTAAAATGATCAGAGCTTGCAAATCATTTTATGTAGGATTTACTATGACTTCATGTTATATATATTATATAATATATTATGTAAAATATATATTAAAAGGTCAGAACATTCATTTGTGGAAACAGAAAAAAATTTTAAATCCATGTTTTGATCTAGAAACACTGCATCACTGTCAAATGTATCAACTGTCCAAAGATGAAGTTCATACTTGGACAGCTGGATAAAGTCTAAAGTATTTTGTCATTCATATATTTTTAACCTAAGGTTTGTTCATATAATGCTGAAGTATGTGTACTTTTTAGCCTAATCAGCCTAAAAATAAAGCTTTAGCTTAAGAAAAATCATATAGCTCTGGAATCCTTTAAGTCATGGTCTCTAAAGATGTGTTTTATATCACAGCTTTCTTTTGAATGGAAAAACATCACACACTTTTTAAGTAATGCTGTCAAGGTGATCAGAGTCTGAAAGTTTAAAAATAAGAATGTGTTTTGGATTGTTCAAAGAGAAGAAAATGAAAAACAGAACAAAGACATAGGAGGAATAAAAAAAACGTTTTTCTTTCCAAATTTTAGGTAAGAACTTATTGGACCATTTTGTTTGCTCTGGTAAAGGAAACTATGAGTGAAAAATATGACATGTGAAGTTATTAACACCTATATTTTTGACATAATGATTAACTTAATTAAGTACAATTAATTAAAGAAATAAAACACAGGAGGGAGTTTGCAGGTGCTTGTGCTCCACATCTGCCACTAAAGAATGCTCTTTAACACTAACATGTCCTCCCTGCTCTGACCATGATCATTTGCACCCCACTTTTTCTACATCAGTGGTAAGGAAGTGCTATTAGGGTCTATTATTTGAACTTGTGTCAGGGGGGTGGTATAAACACCTTGTTCCTCTCTAATCATTAATGGAATCAAGTATGTGTAGCGATAAAACATCTATAATTCATTGTAAGAATAATAAAAAAAAATAAATAAACAAAAAACATTAGTTTTAAAAAGCAAACAAACAAACAAAACAAAACAAAAGAACAATAATCAGCATAATTAGCATGGCATCGAAGTGATGATGCATATTCCATGAGTGCCATTTTCCAGAACTGCACATGCAGGTGCAAATATTTCCACTTGTGCAAGATTATTTATAAAAGTAAGACATGCACATGGGCAGAATTAGCATATAGCAAAAGCAACCTGATAACAGAGCAGTGCATATAATAGCCTGACTGTAACAATTAGATCTTTAAACAACTGGCACAAATAAAAGGATTTCCTGTTAAGAGTATCAACATCAAAACCATTTAAAAATGTTTTTTTCTTCCAGTCATATTTAATATAAGAAGTACATAAACACTGGAGAGAATAAGACTAATCATTGTCTTGCTAAAGGCGGAACATTGTTTTAAGGTAAACAAACTATTATGTATGGTATATGTGAGTCTGGCACAAGAAACTCATGCCATCATTTTATTTTTTGTGCATCTGAGGGGGAAAAAAGATATGAATTTCTCTCTGCTGAGAGAATGATGAAGCTAAATTATAAATAGCCCATATCGGTTACTCCATCAGTCAATCAGATTGCTATCAAAGGTTAAGTTGCAGGCAAATATAGGCAACTACATAAAAAAAAATATATATATATATATAGTCCCCCCTTGATACACAGCAGGATGTAAATCAGATAGACTAGGATCACTTAACATGGCAGTTGACCCCTGCCTTTGTGTCTTTACATCCTTTTAATGTTTAACTGTGTGGGAGCTGTCATTGAAGAGGAAAACCAAATGTTCATGTCAGCTCCAGAATCCACGGTACACTCTGTGCAGCAGTCTACTTTAGTTAACAGGCTTCCTATCTTCTTTCTGAATATTGATGAAAACCAGATGTTAATCTCTATGTCTTGGCAGGACACTGCCAGATGTGAGGGACAGTTATTGTATGTATCAGTTATTGAACACATATATTGTATGCTAAGTACTTTGCAGAGGTAAAAATATATTGTTTTTAAATAAAAAAACTTGTTAGTATGGTGATGCAAATTACAACTTCCATTTTTTTTTAGATATTTTCTTATATTTTTTGTAGTCCATAATGCTGGGAAACTCCAACAGGTGTTGTAAATCTTTCGAGGCTTTTCTTGATTGGCAAGATTTTCCGCCGTTATCTTATTTTGCATCTATTAAGGTTAATTCTGGTGAACTTGGTTTCACTCAAAGGGCTGTTGAGAAACAGCTTGGACTTATTTCATGCTCTTTCCTCAGAAAACTTATTTACTTTATCCTGATACATTCTTGCCTTTCAAACGCTATAACGCAACAGCTTGTGATGTTGTCATTCCTGAAAATAGAGATTTAAATCAAATCTAACTAATCTTTTTTTTTTTAAGAAAGCATGCATATTTTGGAACAACAGCTCAAGCGTTGGTATTAGTGTGTTGGATTGCTTTACTTTTGAGTATCAGGGAGGTAAAGGTAGATAAGAGTTAACACTGATCGAGTCACACATTTCCTGGTGTCTGAAAAATGGGTTTGTAAGTTAGACTACTAATAATAAAAATAAATAGAGAACATAAGCATGAGAGTAATACTGTAATATTTTTATGGAAATCACCCTTTTCCAATGGGGAGTTTTTAATTTTTCTTTTTCATCGCAAAATAATCCCTGTGAAGTTAATAACTACTTTTTACCATTATTATGTCATTTCAATCTTAGCATGAACCAACACTAAAAATATTAGTATGAATTTATAGGACTCAAACTTTTGGATAACTAAATGATGAACTCTGTGCTTAGAGCCACAATCTCACAGTAACTGAATCCACAAAACTTGTGCTTTTGTGTCCCTATCTGATTATATCAGTAACATTGACACTGAAATGGCCAAAAATGCTCATTTGGAACTCATTCTGCACAATATTTTGTAGAATCCTTTCATTTTCCACCTTACCATTCCTCTACCAACTCCCTGCTTTTCTACATTGCTCCCACCCTCAAATCTTTAGGTCCATGAGTTAAAAGTACATGTTAAGGTTAGAAAAACTTACTTAACTTTAGTTTAGTAAAGCCATGGCAAGGCTGCTTTCTTGAAATACACATTTTTCCAGCACTGACTTCTCTTGAGTATTGCCATACATATGTTGTCAATAAAACTGGATCTACTCTAACTTTTGGTCCAGAACATTTATGGCAACATCAGAAATATAGTAGCCCAAAACAATAAAACATAATCGAAGCAGGGTCTACTTAAATCCCTAAGATGTACCACAGTATATCTTCTATTGAGCTGTGATAACTGGAGAGACGACATTATGGCAACAAAGAAGCCCTGTGTGTGTTTCTTGTTTTGAAACATTTGAATTGGGACTGGGAACAGAGGTCTAACTGAGAGGATTATTTCAAGGTGCAGAATAAATTTAAATGTAATGTGAAAAACGGCTTTGAAAATAAAAAGAAACAAGAGAGCCATTAATCCACACAGCCATGATGAATAATCAGACTGATCATTTTAATACTAAACAAGAGAATCGCCATTTAAATCTAGGGCCCATTTAGCAGTAAAATCTATTTTAGTTCTTTAAATGAACTTCTAAAGTACTAAAATAAAATAAACTATATTACAATAAAAGCTTGGGAACATTACAAGGACCCAAACAACCCTGGGTGGATCAGCCTTGTGTCATGACCATCATGTCAAACAGGGGGTGAAATAACCCTCAGTGTTTTTGTTTTGTAAACCACAGTTTTCCCTGAGCTCCAGGGTGGAAGAGCACAAAAAAGAAGAAAGAGAGCAGAGAACAAAACAAAAATGCTTACTACCCTCAAAATTGTTTGGAGAAATAACAAAGCAACAATTACACATGCCACACATCAATTATGTGTAACTGTTACAGCTGTAGAGTGCCGAGACTCACACTGCCTGTGTTCTGCTTCTTCTCCAAAGAAGCATTTCCCTTACAGGGTAGGTAGGCTAACACAGCAGACACAATAAATCAAGCCAAATGTAATCACTGTTTCACGTACCCTCTTGTCACCCAAGAAAAGTTGGCAACAAGGATTATTAATGTGTCTCAATCCTATGATGGTTAACACGTTGGATCTGGCTCTCGTCCTGGATTGTCAAGACTTGTAATTCAGCCTAAAAATGGTCAATGAAAGCCCAAAGATTTGCTGTTTTCTAACAGTTGCTGTGAGTTTTTTTTTTTTTTTTTTTTTAATACAAAGCTATTTTCAAGTTTAGTGGATTAATGCTAAGCTTCATGTGAATGTCTCTAAAATCTGCAGTTTGGACTGAAATAAGAAATTCTGATGGTTTAAATTTATTGTAGTCATCCGGTTAGCTCAGTGATCCTTCTTTCTGGCTTAAACCACAGTGAGAAATATCTCTGTACTTAGAAGGTGACACGCTAATGGTGTAGAAACTGTGGATTGAGGAAAATATACTAAAGGTAAGATCATATTTAGCATGGCCAGCAATTACCAGCAGACCAAAGAAAAGAACAGAAACACAAAACCATACAAAGATAAGCCGTAATACCAACAATACTGATAATAAACTGATCTCTCAATGATTCACTGCAAAAACACAAACAGCTCTGAAGGTATTACCACGTGGGACAAACAGCCTGCAGCTTATCACTTTAATCAAACCCCTATCTGGTTTAAGCAAAGCATTATGTTGCAATCTCAGGAATTTTTGCAAGTTTTGGAACAAAAAATAAATAAATAAATAAATAACAGCAGGGTTTTTGACTGTTTTGTTTTTTTAACTCGTTTTTAACTCTACACCCTGCAAAACTGCAAATAAAAGAAAATATTCAGAAATCTGAAAATACATAGCCCTGGTCCACAGGTCTTGAAAACATCGAAAAACACTTAATATGGCTGGTAAAAACTACATAGACAAATGTACCAAAACAGCCAATACAAATACTAAAAATAAATTATTGGATAAAATCACATAAAAAAACAGTTAAATAATAATTCAAAGATATAAAAGGAAAGCTAAGGTTTCCATGCCATTAAGTAACTTCTCACAGCATCTTTAAGGTTAAGTGGCATCCAAACTATTGTCTATTAAACTGCACATTTTTCACAGTTCAGAATTGTTTGGCTTAAAGAAATCTGTTTACGACAATAACATGTTCCAAGATGCACAACAATATCCCCCAGAGCACCTAATGAATGCCATAAGCTCATATTTTCCTTTGGCAAGAGTATCATGCCAACTTAAATCACTCTTGATTCCCTTTGAAAAATGCCTCTCTGCCTTCACGCCAAGGCATGATAGTGCTGGTATACAACTGCTGTCTAAAAAAATTCACACAGTCATACAATCAAAGTCAAGGCATCATGTACAGTTTTGGTGCCTCTTGTTGACCTGTCAGGACTGCAGGGTAGTCATCTGCAGCTTACACTGTGCAGGTGAACTAAAACGAATCCAAGACACATTATCTTGGTTCCTGGCTGAAGCAGTTTTTCTTCTTAAAATAAACAGTGTGGGAAACAACCATGGCTGCAGCCAATAACCATAAACCAACATCATTATGTTAAGAGAGTGTTTGAGATTTGAAGATCAAACAGGATGTCACTGAACCGTAGCCAGAAGTTTGTAAAGAAAAGCAAAAACAAAACTACACTTGGAAGACTTCACAGAGGATATCCAACAATCTGTCACTATTAAGATCTCATGGAACATACAGAAAAAGATATAAATATATATAAATTAGGATATGTGGCAGCTTGTTTGAAATTAGTTGTAATATATTGCTCCTGAAGTTACAGCACACATGAGACACGAAAGGCATGTAAATAAAGCATTGCATTCTGGCAAGGTTTACCCACCAAACAAGATAAAGTTAAATTACCTACGAGGACATCAAAAAGCATTGTAAGGAAAAAAATGTCACAGTAGCACTAATGCAGCACTTGTTTGAGTTAAATGATTAAGCTTTCTAGATGGTTAATATCCAAACATAAACAGAGATCAGTTTAGGTTTATCGATGTAAGTAAAATATATATAAATCGATGTTACATGCCTCTAATCTGTAAAACAGAAACTTTTCAATAAAGTTATTGGATGTTTTAGAAGTTGTTGTTTTTTTCTGCAAACAGACTAGCTCCTTAAAGACAGTGGTTTCATTTTTTTCTCATTATGCCTTTGAGGCAGCCCTGACGGATTAGCTTCTAACATCTTAATCTGCAGCCTCTGACAGGAGTTGTGTCCACTGTGTGTGTGAACTGTCACAATTAAAGCCAGAATTGGTGCATCAGAGCACAACAGGTCAATCTGGAGATTGCTATGATCCCACAAAAAGACATGATCTCACAAAAGACAAAGCACATTGAAAATCCATATTAGCTCAACTATTTTAAGAAATAACTTATTTTCCATACTTATATTATATCAAAACTATTTAAAAAGGTTTGTGTATTTTTTAGCATCTGCAAAATTCAAGGTTTACATTTTAAAGATCATCTAAACGCTGAAAAAATAACTACATGCCAGGTAAAAAATAAATAAATAAATAAATAAATAAAAAAAAAACACAAACGGATGTTTGATTTTTGTTTTTAAAATGTTATCTTCAGGCAATAAGAGTGTAAGTGCTTCTCAAGGCAGAAAATATGTGAACAAGTTATTTCACTGATCAGAATAACTAAAAGGTCCAGCTTCACATCCTGTCAGGCTACTTTCATGGATAAATAAAACACTTTTTTCTTATCCAAATGATGAACTTTTTCTTATAGATAAAACAATTTGAGGAGCATCTGTACCTGTAACACGTCGTAACTTCTCCCGTCGACTTCACGCAGGGGTACTTTATGGTAGAAATGTTATTTTCAGAGCACTTCTCACTGTGAGAGGGAGATTTTTAAAGCAAGTTAGGTACCTTATCAACGTCTAATATAATTATCATCACCGTGTACACGTGTTAAAATGTACCCTTCACTGGCATCCTCCTCCTGGTAGGACCAAAGCAAACCTCCTGAGAAGCACATGCAGGTGACGGTGAGCAGCAGAGGACTCCTGTTGGGTTTCAGCAGCATGACGTCGGTCCGGTCACCTGGCTCCTGTCGACGGTCCACACTGGAGGAGAAAACCCTCCTCACTGCTTCACCCTCAGTGAGTAAAGCGGTGAAGCACACAGACAGACCCTCCCATTCACCAGCAACTGGTGGTAACTGTTGCTTCATTCTTGTAGTGTCGCCACAGAAAGTTGCTTAACTTTATCTTCCACCGCTTTATAGCTTACATTTTGTATTTATTTATTTATTTTAAGAAGTGCGTCAGTAAACTCGACATATTTGCAATCTCTTGCCCATTAAATATGTTTATGGAGCAATGACTTTACCAACACATGCACACGCGCGCCTTTAGCTTAACGGCCAGGTCTTAATGAGGCGTTAAACATTAATAGGAAAAGATCTATGCTGGTACATGCAAGCGTCAACAAGCACGCACTCGTTGTGGTGGCTACGTGCCTTGTAATCTTTGCTGCCGCCGCGCGACTATACAGAATATTACACATTAGCTGTGGACGCCGGTTGCGTAAATGAAGACACTTTTGTTTCAGTTGATGCAGATTGATTAAAGAGTTATAAGGGTTATAATGATCTTAGCTGAAATGTGCCACTACAGCTGTGGTCCACGTGAAGGCTAATGTTAGTATTGACAATAAAATTTATTCTAAAAGGTATAGCCTAAAAATTTGTTCGATCTCGTCCATGAAAGTCAGACCAAGGGACCATGAAATCAGGTGAAATTACCAAAATGAAAAAAAAGGGCCATAAAGAAATGCATGATATTACTATGACATATAAAGTGGGTAAGCCGAGTATTACAATGAAAATAAAGACAAAATTTTATTTTTCAAGAAGCCTCCAGATTCAGTGATCCTGTCCATACATGATCAGATGTTTTTTTTTTTTTGTTTTTTTTTTAGCTTGTCCTTTCCAGCATGGCAGAATCATGATCTGGCTGCTGTGTTGTGCCAAACAAATTTGCTTTGCCAAGGGGAGCTTTATGGGTCAAAGGCTCCTCTTGATTTTTTTTTTAAATTCTTATTTATTTATTTTAAATTACAGAATTTAAATAATAATGCCTGACCAAAGGGAATAGACCAAAAGGAGAAGCTTGAATAGAAATGAAAAGGTGAGTGGAGAGAAGAAAAGAGGAGATAGAGATACAACAGATAGAAAGCAATGACCCTTCAATCCAAACAAACATCACCCAACTACACCTGTACAGAAACACAACAGAGAATTTCCTACAGCTTTCACACAAAAACAATGATGACAATCATCATGAGCACTTATAAGAGAGGATCAAGCTGAGAAAAACATTATCACAGCAAAAACCTGGGTGATCAGCAGTAATGCCAGAGCACAAATCCCAGTCATCACAAGACTAAGATGACTCCGGACCAGCCCAGTAGGTGGGAGAGGAACGCCCCAGTCAGAGACCCTCCAGGTCATTGGGCACTAGAGATGGATTTATGGCTCTTTAAAGAAAGCTGGATCTTGAGGAACTGTTCCTTTTAAGGTGTCATTTCTAAAGACTGGCTTGTTCTTATTTTTATTTTAGAATTTAATCAGGGGTGATTAATATTCATCAGGAAAATAATCACTGCGGACAATTAAAAGGTAATATTTGAATCAGAATAATTCCAACTTACACACCTAACCAATATGTACTCTGTTGGAGGGAATTATTCTCAAATATTATTCATAATTTCAATTGGCTTGTGTTTTTTATGGTAATCATTCCATGAGGTGGCTCTAAATCCCCATGCTTTCACAGTGAGATCAATATCTAAAATTTTTAACTCACCAAAAATCCAAAGATTTTCTGCTAATTAGCTTTCACTGGCAGGTCACAATCTGTCAAATTAGATTATGTAATGAAAGAGATCAGCTGAAACTTTTATGGTTAAACTGAAAATTGAGATTTTTCCCCCACTTTAAATGCCATGATTACTGCATGTTAAAGGTCCTATATGCAAAATGAACTTTCTAAATGTTTTCTAACAGTCGTATGTGTCCACATAGTCTGTGTATGATTCTCAAAAATGAGAAAATTCTGGCACCTCTCTTACTTGCTTGCTCCACTTTTTAGTAAATGTGCACTCAAATGGGTGATTTTCCTTCGTGAGCTCACAAAAGGACACCCATATGAAATTGTTGAAAATATGTATAATATGGGACCTTTAAATGATACATAATGTAGGCAAAATACAGCAGGAGAAGGTTTACATTAGGCTTTTTAATGGATGCTTTAAAAATCTGAAGATACGTGCATTTATTTAGCATGGAATGATTTAATGTGATTTCTTAAAATATTAAGAAGTTCGGTTAAAAAAAATAATATGACATAAAACTGAAAAAAAACCAACTCTGAAATAATTATAGCTTGCATCTGATTTCAGCTTGTGATATGTCCTCAGGATGGTTTTAACTACTATTTTTAACATTTTGGTTGAATATTTATAGGGTGGACTAATTACTGACAACTTAGCAGCATTTGAGAAGATGACTTAAAAACTACTTACACTATGTAGTGATTGTGAAACCCACAAAGCGGGTTTTTTACTGAATAGTTTAAATATTTAAATATTTAGAAGTATGAAGCAAATTACTGCCTTATTTTACTGTGTCAGATCACCAGGAATTTATGTTGACTAAAGTATCACAAAGTTTAGCAACACGTTGAAAAATAGCAGAATTTATGAATTAACTCAGCATCTAAAAAAAATTATTATCTGGATCCCTATTAGCACAACACTCATTTAATTATATCATGTCCAAATATCACTGATTTTGTGGCCAGCTGATGAAATAAAGCAATGCTCATTAATGTCTGCATCATTTGGCTGCATCGTAGAACAGCCTCCCTCATTCAGACGGATCATTATAATGCATCAAGCAACTTAATGATCAGCAGGACCAAAGTTGTAACCTCTATGCTCTGCTAACTCACCTCACTAGTCTTTAGGTCGAGTGAACTACAAGGGCAGGGAGAAACCCTACACAAGTATGCTACTGACATTGTTTCTGAATTACCTTGACCGTGGTGTGGCCCCCACCGATGGGTCTGATCAGAGAACCAGCAGTGTTTACCAGCATCTGCAGAATTTATTCAGTTTCTCAGGAATCCCGTATGACATTACAATGTGATATGTAGCAGGGAAACTGAGGAGTCTGTAAACGATATCCTCATGAAACAAGAAGACTGTGGTGTCGTTTACATCCACTGTGGCCACTTTTATTCTTGTAAGGTCAGCGAGGTATGATTAAACTTAATGCAGGACATTAGTGACACAACATTAACCAGAGTGTCTATTCAGGAGGAAAGTAATAAAATCTTTCCATTTAAAATACATTTTTTTTCCTATTGGACACTGGGAACTGTCCCTCTTCTAGTACCATTTAGCAGAAAATGACACCTTGAACCTGCTTCAAAGAGCCTGCTCATGTGTGACCATTTCAGTTCGAGGGAAAGCAGTGTTTCATCGCTCTGCTGGTTTCATCACCCCAGCACTTCTACTGCATGCTCCTGCTCTGGTGCAGTTCAGTTTCTGACCACTTGATGGCCCTTTCAACTAAGAGATGTGAGGGGGGGGAGGGGGAAGGAAGGGAGAGGAGGAGAAAGGGAGGGGGGGGGGGGAGGGGGAGGGAGGGGGGGGGGGGGGGGGAGGGGGGGGG
>JBAMHW010000021.1:9954425-9975139 GCA_037177495.1 Rhadinocentrus ornatus | reverse complement strand
TCCTTTTTTGGGGCGGTTCGGTTTTTGACCACTTGGGGGCCCTTTCAACCAAGAGGGGTCACCCCCCCCCCCCCCCCCCCAAAAAAAAAAAAAAAAAATCCCTCGCCAGACACACACACACACACACACCTTTTGCCACTATCGTCATCGTTGCCCACAAAATGGATGACAGCTTTTAGAAATACCAGGGTGCGTCACGACTCTGAAGTGCACGTGCTGCGCCATTTACATTCCACCTGTTTTGATGCCTCAGCAGCTTTAGAGGCAGAGAAAAATCATGCCTGCAACGGCACAAGTAGCCAATTAATGTTGCAGCCTGATACAGCATCAAAGCTAACAAATTCACTCACATCTTCTGCCTTATTGAAATGAAATCATTTTCTGTGACTCATTAGCCACGTCATCATTTTCTAGAAAACAACCCAGAACAACAAAGGCAGCCTTTAAACTGTGTTTGAGTACTTGTGAGTCTGGCTTCTAAACCCAGAAGTGATTAACAGGTGGACTGAGGCACTGAGTGGTCCCAATATTTGTTTTCTGCTCTCACACTGCGACTAATTCAAGTGGTTTTGTTGATCTGAGCTGGGAGGTTTTTAAACTCTGATGGATTGCTGAGATCATTATTCTCTCACTTAACAAGCAAACTCTTTTTTAATCGGTATGTTCTTCACAGAGGAATAGTCTCCTCAATCGAGAGCAAATGGTTCCCAAATGAAATCGGACAGAAAAACAATTAAAGTGGAAAGGATTCAGTAGGTAGGGGTTTTGTGTGAGAAGAAGTCAGGGCCAGAATAAAAAAAGTATCTGTGACTGGACTTTGTCTTGATTAAGGAGCCACCATCAACATCTCAGGCCTGCTAAAGGTGGAAATGATTCCATCTGATGTGATTAGTTCAAATAGGCTCAGTTCATTTGTTTGGCAAAAGAAATCAAATGACATGCTTTGGTACACTGGCGAGCTGTGCAAACAGAACATATGCCATGAAAAGTGATTCAGTGTCTTGAGGGTTGCTGACATTGACATGAACCTTTGCATGCTCAATGAAATCCACACTGCAATGCTGCAGCAGTGCAATACACCCAAACTCTCCTCTATCCCCTAAGTACTTTCACACACATGGGATGACAATGAGAATGTTGCAGGGAAAGAGCGTCCCCCGCTGTCAAACTCTCCTTTCTCTGTCTTCCTCTTTCTTCACAGTGCAGCACTGCAGTGCTTCTCTGCACATGCCCAGACAGACTGAGGGACGGCTACAGCAAGTTTGAGCTCACAAAAAATATCATCATGCATCACAGACACATTCATGTAGCCCTGGAAGCAGGCTTTGCACAAGGAACAAATGACTAAAAAAGGGATTACTGAAATGCTGTTCATGTGGACACATTCAGCTGTTACCAGAACCTATGTTTTTTTTTTTTTAGACAGCTGGCTGTTGTCTCAAGGTCAGTGCTTCTCACAAGCTCAAACTGTTCCGCATAGAGTGATACGTTGTCAGTAAAGCTTAAATACACAGCATTTTACCACCTCTCTTTAGTCATTTATTCCATTACAGATTTAGGTCTGTTATATTGCTGTTATGTTAATTATTTTCTACCACCGTAATTTAAAAAGACATTTATGGAGTACAGTTTACAACAGGCTACTAGGTTGCTTGTTAACTATAATGTTTCAAATAGTACTTATTGTTATAAATCCTCTCAGAGAATATACTGTATACAGACAGGTTACGTACTGCTCTTTACAAAAAGGAGAAAATTTGGGGGAAAAATCCTTAAACCTCCCATCAAGTGTCTAGTTCTGCAGTAACACTTGTCAGGTGCTTAGTAACCTTAATGGCTAAAGATTTTCCATTTTGGGATGTCTTGATGGTCACATGTTGCTCCTGATATTCTCTCCTTGTATAAGATGACTATGTAGATTCCTTCTTTACTGTGGTTGTAACAAAATCAGATTAATGGTGATAAAATTATAAATGAGAACTGCAGGAGAAGTGTATTTATTTTCTGAATCCTTTTTTAATGTTTAACATGGTTGAACAAAGAGCTGCAATAAAAGGTTGAAGTCTTTCTCTCTTCTTAATGCATCACTGTAGAAAAGAGTAAGATAGTCCCTCTTGTATAAAATTACACTCTGCTTTTAGCCAATGCTAATTTGTTACTTGAGCAGTCCAAATAAGACAAATGAAGTAATGACAGCGAGTAAAAGCAAACTTAACACACACTGATGTGTTTCATTACTATTTCTTTTTAAATCTGATCTTCTTTTGAAGCTGCAGTCCTCCAGATCTTTACACTGGCTTCAGAAAATCCTGTTCTTAGTGTACAAAGCACTGAATGGCTTAGGGCCAAAATACATTCAGGATCTTCTGGTTTGTTATGAACCAACCAGATCCCTCAGGTCATCAGGGTCAACTCTGCTTTCAGTTCCCAGAGTCAGAACTAAACGTGGACAACATTCAGTTTTTATGCTCCTCACATGTAGGAAACTGCAGGTCTGCTGAAACTTTCAGCTGCTTTAAATCAAGGTTAAAAACATTTTTATTTTCACAACTCACCCTGAAACTTTATTCTCCGGCATTTCATCTAATTCTTTTTGATAATTTTTGGTCTCTATTCAATTGCTTTTATTTCTATTTAAAGTTTTTCTAAATGTACTTTTTAATGCTTTTTCTGCTTTTTTTATGTAAAGTACTCTGATATGCATAAAATTTTGCCTACCGTCATACCAAAGTAAGAGAGGTGGGTTAAAAATTAGTATTTTGCTGGGATGTTTTGGCTTCGCTTTTCCTGGTTACTCAAATAGATGTAAAGCTGCTCTGAGAGATCACTGATTAAACATTTCATGCGAGTGGTGTTTTCCAGGATGACAGTGCTCTTTTTGACAGAGGAGTAGTAGGTTACTGAGCGGTTTGATGATTAAGAAATTGATGGGAGTTTAATTTAATAGCTTTTATATCTCCAATTTGTAGCTTTTAACACCTGTTGAAGGTTTTAGACCAACATGTCGAACAGACAGCACTCTCCATGATAAATGATGGATTATCATTTGGTGAAATGGTGGTGGAGTTTGCTAAAATATAAGGATTAGCAAAATGGATATACATTGAGAGTGCCATGTGGTGGTCCAGCACCTTGCTAAGGTACTCTTTGTTGATTTCATTTTTAATTTGTGATTAATCTTCACTAAACAAATTAGTAAAGTTTTTATATACAGAGATGTGCAGTTACTTTATACATGGAAAATCAAAGTGGCACAGTGTAGCTCTACCATCATGGTTGTACTATCCACTGCTGTGGCAGAAGGTTAATATAGTTTCCTTACTTCCTTCTCATGAGAACGACTTCCCCTTCAACATGTTATTGTGACTCTAGCTCTCTTTTTGCACCAGCTGTTCAATGTTAAATCGCATTTGATGCAAAGAGATGTACTTTGTGAGGAACTCTTGCTTTTTGGTTGCTGTAAACATCTACAGAAATACTTGTAGAAAAAGCAATCTGTTCTTGGATTTAAGTAGGAACAGGATAGTTAGCCTTAGCCAAAAGGGCATGACTCCAATAACACCTCTAAAGCACAATTTCATTAAGAAAAGATTTAATCTATTTTCATTTGCAGATGTTACACGAGTGTAATCTTGCAGACTCACTGTGGAAACAATCAAAATCTACTAAGCTGATTTAAAACACATCAAAAGCATACAAAAACATCAACACTAACAATTCCTCAAGGACTAGAATTTACTTTGAGTAGAGTGCATTTCACAGCACATGTTTTCCTATATAGAGCTGTGATCAATAAATGTAACGTCCGTGTAGTGTCCTTGAAATGGCTACAGTTCACTGCTGCTCCCTGTTATTATGTTCCTCCGCCCCCCAAAGCCCCCTCCTCTGGTTCTCCAGACTCAATTTTTACCTTTCAGACACATATGTGCACCAACATAAATACAGTCCATTACATCCCTCCTTGAATTAATATTTCATCTTTATCTTCATATCAGATTCTAGTACATGTAGATCGCTCACTGCAGTGCCCATCATGAGGATCTGCAAATGTTTATGTGTATTTGTTAAGTGAAAAAAACATTAGGAGGAAAAAACTTTTCATTTTAATTATGAGTAGGTGGGCATTCCTGATTTGTAGTCAATCAATGACTCAAATGTTTTTTAATGTAAGATGTATAATAAAAAAGATTATTAAGAAATATTGCAATTAATTCTTAACCATAAATGCCAGTAAAAGTAAGCAAGTTTAACATTCATTCTTTTCAAAACATAATAAATAAAAAAACATTCATGGTAATCAGGAACAACACAGGTCTTATAATATGGCTCATCATCATTTAAATTAGTTCTGAGGCATTACACATCATCCCTGCAGCAAATATATGGACCAGTTGTGGCAACACACACCAGTACACTAAGCTATACTGGTTTGTGGGGAAGCTAAGGACATCCCTACAAGTTTCCTAGCCATTGCCTTTCGCATCATTACTATACAACTACATAGTATCAACACAATGCAGAGGTGCACCTCTCACAGTGATTATTCTTGGCAAGCTGTAAACACAAAGGCGAGGATGTTGCCCCCGGATGGATTACTTCCTCCTCTGTCTTGTCCAGTCTAAGTCAAGTTAAAGCAGAGACTGTTTTTAGTACACTTAGATTTTCCTCTTGTAGGAAATCATTGCGTTTTCTAATGACTGCATACTGGAATTATTAGAATTTATAGTTTCTGTATGTATGCATGCAAGTTACTTTGGACTATTTTAGAAAATATTCAGTTATTAAACATCAGCAGTTCTCACATGCTTCGTTTTCAGTGTTTTCTGTAACTTTAGGAAGCAGAAAATGATGGTTTCACTATATAAAAATGGACGGATTCTGATTTTTATTTTCCAGTGATGATGACTGGCAACCCACGTTTTTCTATGCATTGCCCTGTTATGTTTGTGAGAACCACAAATGTGTTTAACGTTTAACTAAGAAACACAAATGCAAAGAAACATTTGTTTCTTTTCCTTAGGATTATAATTATCTAAACATTTTCTTTGGTTGAGATGTAAGTTACAGTATAGTAACAGTAGTGGAATGGTGAAAATTGAAACAGTAATGGGAACAAACACTTATTTTTAGCATTACATACCCAAACCGGCAGGTTTATTTCCACACATTTTTAATAGAATTCATCATAGTCACTAAAATATTTGTTCTACCAAATGGTAGAGCAGGCTGTTAAAGCAAGACAGCAACCTGAAGCAGACATTGATAGTAAGAGGTGGGAGTATGTGCGTCTTACCAGCACCTCATGACTTGATGGATTGGATTAAATTTAGCAATCTGTTATGTGATTATAAATTTATTTTTGATGCATTTTGATGTGTTTTAGGGTTTTTCTTTCATTTGTTCTTTAATACAGGGCTTTTTTCTGCATTGTGTGGCTATTTGGTACTTTCCAAGCAAGCGTTTAAAACAATTTATAATTCAATTATTTTCAATTTATTTGCTAAAACTTATTTTAGGGTAATAATATTAATGCTTTGATGTAAAGTGAAAATAATTAATCTTTAATCAATAAAAACAAATATAAACAGTGGAACCAGTTGACTGAAACGTTGCATTTGCTAACATACTATTTCCCAGCACGGAAAAAGGTGCATAAGTAAAAGAAAAGTGTGTCTGTACTTGTGGTAAATGAATACATACAGTATATTCTGAATCACTAACAAAAAATTACAAAATCCTAGGCATAAAAGTTGTGATGAAGTTTGAAATTTGCTTCGCCCTCTCCAAGTTAGGATGAAATTTCGACACTTCTCCATTAAAGGTCCTCCTGTTAACAACCAGGTGTTTTTCATCCTTATCTGGCTGGAAACATGGAGTGTGGTTTCCTATGTTTCCAAAATATTTTAGTTAAGCTCCATACAAGCCAAAGTTTTCTTATTTAAAGAAGATGCAGGTCAGATCTCTCTCTCAGCTACAGTATCTTGTGTTTGTTATAGACCATTTAGGTGCTTCACATCTTAAGTTCCTCATTTTGCAGTCTAGCAAAATCTTATCATTTATCAAAACAAAAATGAAACAAGTGAAAGATTTTTTCCCTACCCCCCCTAACAACACAAAGGAAGGCTAAAAAACCCCAAAATGTTTTAAGCTGATCAGCTGAGTCCTGAACTAAATTACATTAAATTTGTATTTGAAATTAAAATCTGGTGAGAGCTGGAATCTGCTATAGCAAAATAAATAATGGGAAACATATAGAAGCTCCCACTGTTGCCAATCAAATATTTTTGTAGAATTCAAAAGTCAGTCCTGTCCCTTTTATTTAAGATGAAATGAGTTGAACAGAAATAACTCTCTGCAGGCCTTACCTTCACTTTATTGAATGTTATCTAGTATTTTTTCTTAGGATGGTGTGATACTCAACCTTTTGTCTGTGTTCCACTAATAGGAAGGGCCGAGGCTAATGGGTTCATACATGTTTGCCGACTACGTTAGTTGTAAGCAAGATAAAGAAATATCATTGCAACTTTCCATTACTAATTTCTATGTGCTAAGCTTGACTTGCTTTCACATGGAGTCTATTGTAGGTTCCCCTTTAGGCTATTAGCTCAGGTGTTCTGCAGAATGAAAGTCCTTTGTTATATACAAAAAAAATATTTTCTCTCTGGTACCTTCATTATTTGGCATCAAATGTTTGTGGGAGAAATGTTCATAAAAGCAAAAGCAAAAGACCTCACTGAACTCCTGTGGAAAGCCTGGGGCTTGTCGAAATCTTGGCAGTTACAGAGCAGTGACTGGCAGCTTTTAACAATAACACTCACAAACACCCAATATTTTAATTACCTGCTAAATCTTTTGACAGGGTTGCACTAAACAACGTTTACTGAATGATATCTTTCCTCATCAGGTACTTGGCAGAGGCTTAATAATTCTCCACTTAGTCTAACATCTCATGCAGATCACTGCTACACTGTCCAGCTGACCTGTATGAGCGTGTGTCCCTTGATTGCATTACATGGGCTCGAGCCAAGATGTCAATCACAGAACACTGCCAGCCAGCGCCTCCTCTGTTTTTCTTGTTTTTATTGATTTACCCTTGATAAATGTCATGCCTTGGTTAGTCATAATTTTAAAATGCCAGAATGGTGGCAACAGTTGGTGGAGCAGTAAACAGAAAGACATGATGGCTGTGTAGGTGGTGGCTACAGCTCAAAATTGCTGTGGCTCTATCCAGCTGTGTTACACCGCTCAGAAGCACATTAGTGGCAAATGTAACAGACTGAGGTAGGGAGCGTCCTCAACTGCACAATGTCTAATTTTTGTCAAATAAAAATTTGTATAACCTGGACACAATAGGTACATATTTACCAGAGTTGTGTTCAGATTTATAGACTTTGATGAAACATCTTGACATGTACTGCCTATACTTCCTCAAAACATACTGTATAAACATGTCTCTTAAGCTCAAAGTTCACCTTTGTGGAGGACCTAAAATTTCCAAATGTAAAGACACTGGAACTTCAGCTCATTTATGAAATATACCAACCAAAACGTATTAACAAAATAAATATTTTATAAAAAAAAATATTTTAGTACCAATTCAAGGATGGATGTAAGGGCTAAATATGCTTTTATGCTTACCCCTGATTTCCAGCTTGGTTTAAACAGCTGACACTGAGTCCAACAGAACACAGAATAGATTGATTGTTGTTAGGCATTCATCACAGAAAATATTCAATCTGTAAAATGAATTTAACTTTGATATGATCCAAAGGGCAACTTAATCTCTATTTGTTATTCCTATTGCCTGTATTGTCAGCAAAAATATTGGTGTTTTCCCTGATAAGAGGACATCATCTGTTAATACATAAAATATTGTGCACATTTTTTCTTAAGCCTGCTCTGTATCTTTACTGTTTGTATTACTGCTTGCCTTCATGTGCGCATGCTGCCTGGTAATACAATTTTAGATTTTGGATATCTTTTTTTAACATCCTCAAACACATGGCAATCTAAAACACATGTTTGTGGCCCGCTCTATTGCAGATTCACCTATGCTGGTAATGTGGCTTAAAATATATGGTTTAAACAATGTACAGTATTTTAGTTTAAAATAAATCTTTACCATAAAACATACTATGAAAAATAATTATTTAATTCAAATACATTTTAAGCTTTATATGTAGAAAGCATTCATTCATGCAGAAACACCTTCAAATTAACATGCATTGTACACTCTTTGCTTAGAGATATAAAACGCTAGCATCCAAAATAAATAAACATTTTATGTAATAATGTATGTTGCTTTGAAGTAAGCTATCATTGGGTCAAATTCTTAACTGCTAAAGGGAATATTTCACTGATGTGTAATGACTTAAAAGCAATTTGGTGCAAAACTGGCTGGAGGCAAAGTGATTTGAATCTACTGTGTATTGCCAGTGTAAAATCCCCTGGATTACACACATTGTTTGTCAATTTATCCTCTACAAAGGGAAAATACTTATATCCCATGAGGTTTGTAACATTTCAGAAACAAATGCACTTATTTTACTGCAGGCCACAAAAGTAGTCATTACTTTAATCATGGAAAAAGCACACAGCATGATACAACTCACTGGCTGCATGTTTCATGCTCATAAACAACATATTAAAACTATTCTTACACTTCACATATGGATCTCTGTGGATGCTTTGTGCAGTACATGGAACTTCAGTAGGTGGTTCACACTCCCAGCATTTCCCCTTTTTTACTGATTAAGAATTAAGATATTCTGAAGTACCAGCGTTAACAAGACAGTAGCAATATGTATTTCCTGGCACCACTGAAGCATTAAATATCATACTTTGCTCGTAGGCTATATGGTGATCAGTATGCTTGAAACCCTCAAGCCTTTTAAAGATACATTAAACATTAACTTTCAGGCCATTGCTGGGAGGCGGTGGTGGGAAATACTGAATCAATATGAATGAATCTCATGCAGCCTGGAGTCTTAGCCACTTTGGTCCTTCTCTTCTGCTTTAGCCACAGAGTCATATAATACCCCCACTGCTCCCATACTGTATATGCAGTGGACACACACATGCATAACATATTTACACACTTATAGTAGAGATAGAGCACAATGCACAACACTAACCTTGGTATCTGCTGATTTTTAAGTTATTAATGGCTTTTTTAATGGCATCCCCATAAATTCAGGGGATACACTGCATGATGTGAGATATAATATGAAAAAGGAAGTACACCCTCGTTTAGTGCTAAGTTTTAATTTCTCAGGATATAACAAAAAGTTGTCTGGTCCTCAGCAGATGTTAAAAATTCAAATGAGGTAAATAGAACCAAGACTGACAACATTAGATGATAAACTGGTCTTCGACTGGACCATTGCAACACTTTGATTATTTTCATTTCCTGTCATTCTGTTGTAGATTTGCTGCTGGCTTTGGATTATTGTCCTGTTGTATGGCTGTGTTTCAGTTAAGTTATAGCTTTCAGACAGATGGTCTCACATATGACTCTAGAATATGTTCATATACAGAGGAATACATGGATGACTCAATGACTGCAAGGTGTCCTGGTTCTGCGGCTATCAAAAAACCCATATCACCATCACGCCACCACCATGCATGGCAGTTGGTATAAGGTGTTTGGTTTCCATCAAACATAGTCCTGTGCAATTATTCCACAAGTGCTGTGATTTGATCAACTGCAATTTTGCAAACCTATGCCACCACACCATATTCTTGTTATAGAACCTTGAAAGTCATTGAAAAACATGTATCTATTGTATTTCTGTTTTTCACAGTGTTTTCCTGGCTATTAAAGAAGGTATTTAGCAACACAACAGCATCAACATTGAATGAGATCAGTTGTTCAAATCAACAAAAAGATAAATTAATAAGTATCTCACAGTATTGTCTCATCTCCAGTGCACTCTTCGATAGCTCTGAAAGGAAAAAGGTGATTAAAAAACAGCATTGGCTATCCACAGGACACATATTATTTGAATGATATGAAGTGGTTGAAGTAGCCTGCCTGCACGTGGCATTCAACGAGTTTAATTCACAGTGAGCCAGCCTCAAGGACAGAGGATGGAGGTGACAAATTTGAAATTCAGAACATGATAGAAAGAGACAGAGAGGAGGAAGAGAGGAGAATAGTGCATAGCAGGAGGTGACAGAATGAGAAATGAGTTCCTCTCGTACCTTCATAGCATTTACTAAATCACAGCTAAACAGAATAAATAATACAACAGCAGATATTGACAAGTCCAAGAAACTGTGGGGTGATTTACTTTCTAACTGGATCCTGTAAAAAGGGCAAGTATGAGAGTGGTGGAAAGAGTTGCATTAAATCAGCTGCCAAGAGAAGAATGCATGGATGGTTTTCCCTGGCTCAGCAAAAAAAAATCATCTTTTTATCAAAATTCAATTATAACTTGACTTGTAACACAAATGGAGTATGGGTTCAGCAATGTTTCTCTTACTGTTATGCTCTGAATTATGATAGTAAAAAGAAAAAATCTGTGGGCCATAGAAGCACAACACAACATCTCAACACAATATGCACACAATTTTATTGTAAGACAGATTTTACATTAATATTCACTTGCTCAAGTTCACATCATGAGTTAGGTGATCCACAGAGTTTTGACCCTTACAGATAGAGGCAGACAACTTTCATGAAAATATTTGAGTTGCTTTACAGAGTTGCTTTACAGATCCAACAGACCTAGGAGAGTCTGGCGGTGAACAGCTGTGAACAACCTTTTTGTTTCTGATGAATTGCCTCACAAAATGCCACAAGTTTGACGAAAAGAGGCTGCCTGCTCCCTGCAGATTAGTCCTTACTTCTCCCTGAGGCTAGCAGCAGGAGGTAACACTAGCCCCTTCAATCATTACATCCCAACTCTCTATAAACAGTTGGTGGTCAAGTTGCTATATGTGGTGCAACAACCAGGTTCTGCCAAGTGAGAGACATTTGTTGAAAATTTTAAATTGCATGTTTGCTTCAGAAATGCGAAAGGATGTTGTGATTTATTTGAGTTCAGCTACTGTCTGCATGATAATGCAGTAACACTATACATGGTTGCACCTCTCATCCTCCCAAATCAGAATGAACCTGACCTATAAAGAAAGCTACTTAGACTCCTTTGATTAAAATGTATGTATGGAAAGCATTTCATATGTAGAAGGTATTATAAAATCATAGCCATACACTTTAACTTAACAAAACAGCAGCTCGCTTGAGGACATGCAAATTACCAATAGGGAAAAAAAAAAAAAATCTCTAATTTGAGGATGACAAGAAAAACAGTGGATATCACTTTGAGCAGCAGATGAGACTGAATGCTTTGCTGAGCGAGAATTGGTTCTAAAAAAATGTGTGTGTGCGTGTATGTTCTTGTTGCTGCAAAAAAAATATATCACAGGTAATGGACTGAGCATTATGGGAATACAAAACCTTATGCTTTTATTTAAAAAAAAAAAAGTTTCCCTTTGCAGCCAAAAAGCAAACCAAACAGTTTTCCTTTTTGTCTTCGCTGGTGATGCTGTTTAGAAGGAGACACATTTTATCCTTACTTTAAAATAATAACAAAGCATTTGGCATACTATGCTGCATAAAGCTTTGTAACAAATGGAGGCTCACTCTCGCCAGTGCACCTTGCATGGCTCTTTAGGATGGCCATTTCCATACCGGAGAAGAAAATGCAGATTTTGCTGTTTAGACATAAAGACATTGTCATGTAAATTACTTTGCAGGAGTCCTGATGGAACAACTAATGCAATTAATTCCAACACTTTGTCAACAAATTCTTCAATTTTATTTTAATTGTCAGATATTGATGAATTTGGGGCTTCATCTCATTGTTATTCTGCTGTCTCTTTTAAAAATTACTATTCTAGTTAATTTTTTTGTTTTTATTGTCACTGTTGCATTGTTTCAAATTTCTGAAAACTTAAAGAAATACGTCAGAGAGAGGAATGCCTCATGGCAGTGAGCAGAGAGAGTTAGTTCTTTTCTTTTAATGTGAAAATCCTCAGAAAGGTTAGCCCACCGTTGAGTCAGCTCAGAGAAAAACTAGACAGACATCTGGATGAATCAGTGGATAATGTCAACTGCTAAATCACTATTACCATTAAACTCTCAACCAGTGAGCTGACAAAGGCAACAACCAGTATAGTTACATATGAGGCAAAAACATCTTTTTTCTTAGTTTATATAAAATTTTTGTATAATGGACTCAAAAAATAGATTTTTTCTTCCAATATCTGAAAAGGAAATTGTTGTTTTCCTGCACTGAGAGAATGCTGGGGTGCATTACAGGATCTGAGACTATGCAAGGAGCAGGAAGAAAAAAAAGAAGTACAGTGGAGAAATCATGCCATGCCCTAGGTTGACTGCTGTTGTAGAAAAATGAAAGTCAAATTCAGGTCGATCAGACACACTATCGCTGGGTCCTCCTTGGTCACTTGCAAAATCCTGTTTGAGCCGCCAATTGTTGTAGAAAAAATGAATTACCAAGAGTCTGGAGTGAGTAAAGTTTAACGAAGTTAAAGTTAAAACTTGTACAAGGAGTGCATAGCATCCAATCCACACTTAATCGCAGGAGGGTCTAATGAGCAAAGTTAAAGAAAACTGTTTTCCACCCCGTGTTGTCAGGGTGGCATGAATCTGGCCTGAGTGGCCAGATAAGAAAGTCTGCTTCTCTTTCATAAGAATCTGTCTTATCTTGCAGATGTCCTATCTTCATACAACCCAGGGTCCCCTATGAGAACCACATTGTTCCCAGTCCAGGGTTAGAGTCTCTCAGGTCATTACTTGTACTCAGAAAAATACAGAAGTATATGCTCAGAAACAGATAATCAGTGTTGGGAGTAACGCGTTACAAAGTACAAAGTAACGCGTTACAAAGTACAAAGTAACGCGTTACAAAGTACAAAGTAACAATAATACTTTTTTGGGTAACGAAGTAAAGTAGTGCGTTATACTTAAAATATCGGTTACGAAATTACTTACTTGGACTACAGTAACACGTTTTTCTGCGTTACTCGAGCTATGTTTGCCTATGTGTAAATTTCTCATCTGTTTTAAGTGGTACGTGCATGTTGCTGCCTGTGTGTGTGCTTGCCTAGGCACGTTGCAATAGTGATCGATTTGCGTGACGTAGCTGCTTGTGTGCCAACTAAGGAAAAAGAAAAATGCAGCTGGAGTCGGAGATATGGGCTTTTGGTCAGTGGCGATATTTGCATTATTTTCAGTTCAGTCCAGTTTCAGTCCAAACTTGTGATGAAAGATCCTGCTCGCCGGTCAGTCGAAGGAGACCTTCAGCAGCCGACCCCTCCTAAACAAGCTAAGCTTTTTTCCACATTTCCAGGAGCGCAGCAGCCGTTAACAGACAGAAATTAACAAGCTAGTTGTAGGGTTCATTGTAGGCGACATGCTCCCTCTGTTAAATCGCCCAGGTTTAGAAAAAGACTAGATAAAATTATTATGTGACAAGTGTGTCCATTTCTTCCCACAGACAGCCATGTTGTTCTTGTGGTTTTAAAGCCGCTTTGTTTACAACATACAGTAAACTCTATGCAGACAGGCAGTGATGATTGTCCATGTCTACAAGGTGTATTATGGTCAAGTAAAGTAATAAGTGGTGGTGTTACTTTTCAAATGCAGTAACGAGTAAAGTAATTTCATTACAATTTACAGAAGTAATGAATAACTAGTAACAAATTCCTTTTTTAGAGTAACTACCCCAACCCTGCAGATAATGCATAAAGATGAATAAAAATGTTTAAAGACTTTGATTATAATGAAAATTGTGTAAGAACTGTAATGAAAATTAATGGAGTGGATAATAAAAAGATAATTAATGAATAATAAAGAATAATAAGGACATCTATTCTACACTGCTACTTTATTTTACATGTGTATGACACAACAGAACGTTTCTAGAATAACATTTAAGATTAGAATGAACATAACACACTCAAGGACTAAAAGACAATAAGGTGTCATTATTCACGGTTTATGTTTCGTGGTTTACTTGTTTTCTTTCATTTTCTGTGTTTTTGTCATGTTTTAGTTTATGTTCTTGGTTTTTTGTGTTAAGTGTCATGTTCTGTTTTTTTTTTGGTTTCTGCTCATTAGTTCACCTGGTCTGATTTGTTCATTCACATCACCTGAGCCTCGTTAACCCTTCAATGTATTTAAGCATTTGGTTCCAGTTCCTCCCTTGCCAGTTCATTGCTTTCTGCTTTCTGTTTGCCATGTCAGTTTCTATAAGAGTTTAGTATAACTTTATAAAAGTTTTTCTTCAATAAAACCTTTTTACCTCCGTCGGTCTGCCTCCTGCCTCTCTGTCCTGCATTTGGGTCCTCACCTCTGCCACACATTGACAGAATGAACTGGCCAGACATGGACCCAGCAGGCTGTATGCCTTATGAGCGCATCAGCTCCAGTAAACTGGTGGGAATTCTGCTAGGACTGGATCCAGAACCAGCCAGAGCCCCGCTGGAATTGTCGTTTGGAGCTCCAGGTCTCTTGCATCTGCATGGACAGCTGCAGTGGTTAGAAGGAGGCAGGGCTTGAAAAGACCATGCTTTGTACCACCACCTCCAGTTCCAAGGCCAGCGTCTCCAGTGTCGCCATCAGCTCATGCCTGCGCCCACGTCCAGCCCAGCCCTTTAGGGTCCCATCCAGTGCTTCAGTGTCCAAAACCAGCGCCCTGGTCTACTTCGCCTCCTGAGGTTCCTGCCCCTGGGGAGATCGCACTTCCTCTGCCTTTATTGCCAGGATCTATGTTTGAGCGGACTCAGGTGGACCCATCAGAGGTTCAGGTGCTGTCGGCGTGGCCTCGGGGCTGTCCACCTGAGCCATGTCTCTTGTTGACACAGTCTCCCGGCCGTCCTCTGGAACTATTGCCTGGACTGTTTGCTTGGGCCTGGTCCCTCCTCCAGGCCCCCTCCGCCCACCCGGTTTTGGCCTGGTCTCACAAAGTGAGAATCATGCATATTTTCCCAAATTTTCGTTTATCTATTTAGTTCCAATACATTTTGGTTCAGCCTTTTAACTGAATTTGAAACTTGCATGTTGCAGCAGATAAAAAAAAAGGACATCTGGAAAAAAACAAACAAACAAACAAAAAAAACAAAACAGACCATGTATCTAAATGAGAGCCGATATTCATAGCCCTTTATCAAAAGTGAAATGTCAAGATCACATACTATGATGTCAAAGCAGCATGTTGTAGCCAAAGCTGTTTTAAGCCCCCACATACGTATTTCAAAATTTAATTAATGATGCGACTTTGCTGCTGTGGCTTGACTGACTGCATAACAGCCACATGGTCAGTCAGTTTACCTTCTACATTATTACTTCAGGCTGATTATAAGCATGTGGTTGGCCACTTTGTACCACATCTGTACATGCCCATTCATTTTGTGATGTAATGCTGCCTCATAATGAAAGAAAGGAAACCAAATGATAATCACACAGCTTCTGTCAGGGCAGCAACGGCAGGTCCTGCTACATGAGGATGATTTCAGGTCACACAGATGGTTTTATGAACATATTGCATATTGTTCTGTCATGCTCATGTTTTAATGCTTAGAGGCTTTCCTCTCCCCAGTGCTGCTTACTTATAGTATTTATGAGTTTCATACAAAAGAACATTTGAACATGTTTTCTTTCCTTTCCTTTTTTTTATAGAGATGAAGAGATAGGAGCTTTATTCCAAGTATAGATACAGCAACTATGCAACAAGGGTTGGACCAAATTGTTTTGATTTACTCCTAAAAAGCTCCTGTGTTCATATGTAAAAATGATGGAAAGGATGTTAAGTCAGCCACAAATATTTACTCCTTACAACTAAAATCGCATAATTAATTTTCTCAGCCAATTGAGCCCTGACCCTATTTTCAGTCTTGCTTGAAAATTGTTTACCTGTAATGAAATGAGTATATTTCTACAATCAAAAGGTCTTTTGACAACTTTGGGAGAGATTAGTTAAAATGTGTGAATAACACTATATGTGTTACTAGTGAATAAATAAAGACATCACATAGCACAAATTATTATTCTTTTGCTGCAACTTTAAACCCTAATTTTAATAATCATATAAGGAACTAAATAGACATGCAATATGTGATTGATACAGAAAAGATATGTAATTTGTTAACTGAAGTAAAAGGGTAAGGCACATGAGGAAATTCTGCTACACTGAATGATTTTTTATTTACTTAGCTCATACCATTTTTAAAAGAGATATCAGAATATACATTAGAAAGCAGTGTATGAACAAAGGCTTTATCAAGTGCTTCTATTGCAATACAACAAGGGTTGTGCGTGATCCATTATTTGTTAATCCTTAGTCTTATATCCCTAACTATGGAGACCAGTGCAAAAGAATAAATAGAATAGAATAGAATAGAATAGAATAGACTTTCGTTTAGAATTCCCTCTGCCATAGTGCAATAAGTTAAACAATAAATAAATATACAACATGCTAAAAAAAATACTAAAAACAGTTGCTCATCTGGTTGCTTATTTGTTTATTGTTGTAGTCCCTTTTTGTTAAGGTGCCTGATAGCCCAATCTTGTACCTTCTGCCAAAGGGCAGCAGGTTATAGAGACTATAGCCAGGCTGTGATGGATCCCAGAGGATCTGCTTTGCCCTGTTAAGCCCATGTGTGTCAGCAATGTCTTCCAGGGAGGGCAGGGGGTTGGCAATGATTTTCTGTGCTGCTTCTATGACCATCTGCAGAGCTTTCTTGTCCTTTCCCGTGCAGCCAGCATACCACACTGTTATGCAGTCAGTTAGTACACTCTCCACTGTGGAATGGTAAAAGGTTCTCAGCAGATTTGCCTCCAGGTGACACCTCCTGAGCATATAGACATATCACAAACGTGTCACAACACTGAGCAGATACAAACTCAGAAAAAAAGAGAAAAATGATCTCTTAGTGTATAAACCCACTGGACAACTCAGTGACTGTGTCAGCATGCAGAGGATGAGGAATAAGGTGTAATCAGTGATGAGGAGTGATGATTGAAATCATGCAAATGCGACCACGCCTCTACGGAGCCCCAGCCAGAGCCAACCGCTGTCTTGGGGCACAGGCCCCAGTGGGCTAAGATAGGCAGCCGCCGGCCCCGCCAGGGACCGGCCATCCAGAGCAGCCCGAGCGAAGGGTCCAGGGCCCCACCCAGGAGCCCACCAGGGCCCCAGGAGCAGGGACATAAAAATGAAAAAGATAATGATAATTTGTCCTGAGGAGATTAAAGCAAAAAGTACAAAGAAAAGGTAAAACATTTGAACTATTTTGTCTTTTTGTGTTAGTTGGTCACAGTATTTTTGTATTTGGTGTTGAACCAACTGCATGCCTTATAGTTACACATATTTTATTGGCTGTTGGTGGTGGTTTTACAAAAAGTAGGCAGGGGAAAACTGATTTGACTTCATGTCATGGACATTCACTCACACAAATACCAGGTATTCCAAAAAAAGAAAGAGAGAGGAAAAAAAGGCCAAAATCTCTAACGGAGCTTTAATAACTTTAAAGGAAACTAGAAACGGACTTGTTGGCAGAACAACTAGTTCATTTCAAAATTTATTTGGGGAAAAAATTAAATGAACGCTTATGTTGCCTAACAGACGGTTCAGGATTCCACAGCTTAGATTTAACAGACTGCAGAGATTGCCCACTCCTTAATCCATTAAATTGAGAATACATATTTTGTACATCTGTGTATCTGATTTCCGTCTAGAGTAATTTTTTCCTCAGAGTGATGGATGTATTTCTGACCGTGTGTGGTGACCACAACAGTTCTGAACTATGTGCTCATTCTTGTGCTGATAATAAAGAAAATAGGGGAGAATCTGTTAGTTTAGTTATGAAAACTAAAACAAACAGTGAATTCATAAGGGATTTACTCTAATCTGACTGGGTTTAACGATGGGGGGATTATTTACTGCAAGGCAGGAGGCTTTGGGTGTCACATGTCCATAGAGTCTCGGACACAGACAGGGCTCCATGTCAGAGGGAAACCTCTAACATCCCTTTGCCCACCAACTGCCTAGATTAGTTCTGCAAATGACAGAGATTTGCATAAACACAATGTTCTTGTATTCAGTCATTCAAGCACAGCATCTTTACCCAGACTGTAGACATGTGGGCAGGTAAAAAGTGCTCACATTTCAAATTCACACTTTCTTCTGTAGCATAATTTTGCTGACATAATGGCACTGCTATGTGTATGGAAATAAGCAGCTCAACATACTTATCTAGAACACATATAGATAGACAAAGAACAATATTTTCTACATTAATGTGAATGACAGTCATCATATTTGGAACTTTCTGTGTGATATTCTACCACACAGAAATTTGGAAATACAATTTATGTACACCTTTGGTTCCTTAGAACAAATCAGGAAAGAGCCAGAAAAACAAATCAAGAAATTAGACTTTGCTGATGATCAAAATGATTATGATCTCTCATTAGTATATGAGGTTAAAATTGAATGGCCCTGCATGTGATGGATTGTCTGACCTGATCCAGATCATTCATGCTTGAACTCAATGCAGACATAATTTCCTCAGATCAGATATAATCCTCCACTATTCTATTTCATTATTAATTGTTGTCAGCAGTTTTCTGAAGCAACAGAAATATTTTACTCACAATGGCCTAAACAACTAGCTGCTTTTCTTCTTTGGAGACAGATGATTTAACTCACAGTGTTGTGATGTGTGCCGCAATTATGTAATCTTATATAATTTCCCATCATGTCACACCCTGCTAAAATGTAAACATCACACAAAAAGTCATTTTTCACCCTTTTCTATTGTAATAGGAATTTCACTCTGACTATGCTGTGAGATACTGTGTGTCACACTAGTAGAATGGGAGAAAATAAGTAAAGTTACACATTTCATTACATTTGATTCATTCCTTTAAAACTTAACAGATAGCTACATTTTCTAAGAGACATTTCTTTACATTTATTCTTCTGCTACATCCCACAACAAAAGTTGATATTAATTAGAGCTTTACAACTATAGTAAATAGTTTCTTATGAAAAACAATGCCAGCAATCATAGGTAAGAATAGATTAATCTACATCTGTAAACTGGGGTTATTGCTTTTTGGTCTAAAATAAAATGGTTAACCAAAATGTCCTTTTAATATATTTTCAGTGCTATTTTAAATCTGTATTTTCATCTGTGGTGCGAGCCAAATAAATTACTCTAATGTGAATATTTTTATTCTCCCTCATTTTAGATGTGCTAGCCTTTGTTTTGTAATTTTTGCAATTGTTGGATTTTAAGTTTAGCTGTCCACCAAGGATTTCAAAGTTGAAACAAAACTTCCTCCTCCTTTCTTGTTTATTTTGAATCTCTGTTTTTATCCCTATAGATCAAGCAAATACTTCTTTTTAGTGCTAAGTGGGACAAACCTGTTCATATAATTTGAGCATAGAGGGAAATAACTTCCCAGCATGTGAATAATTGCATGGTTACTGTTATTGATTCTCTAAAAATTATTTAACTGCTAACTTACAGACAAGTTGATTTAAATCACCTTTTGATTTGATTGTGTGAACACCTTTGTAATGAATTAAAACTATGTTATTGTAAGGAGACACATGGCATAAATAGATGGGCCAGATAGGGACACTGCTGTTTTATTTATAAAATTTATGTTTGTTAATGTGATGTGAGGGAAACTGCAGAATTTTTATACTTTTTACATCCTTCTTTAGCAGTTGTACTCTGAACTGCATGTGCTTAAAGTAACATCTCATTGAATGTATTCTTTTGCTTCTGCTGTCAGCCAGCAATAATTGCTGCTGGATGTCTGCAGACTGAGCTCAGCCGTCACTGCTGATGACGTCAATCTTAATGCACTTATGCAGCCAGGCAGACAGGCTGTGAGCAGCGTCTGAGTGTGTGACAGAAAGTAAATAATTTCAGCGTAACATAGAAAGGAAATGTTTCTTTTAGTCAGGATTTAGTCATTTTTTTAAGGGTAAAAGTGCTTCACTTCAAGGGCTTCAGTGTCTTCTTTACCACAGATTGAGGACATGCTGCTTTGGTTTATTGGTGTTTCTAAATTGGCAGGTGTGAATGTGCATGTGAATGGTTGCGTGTGTCTCTATGGCAGGCCGGTGATGGACTGGCATCTTGTCCATGGCGTGCTCTGCCTCTAGTCCAATGTCAGCTGGGATAGGCTCAACATTAATCCATCCATTAGCTGGATTGATGATATAACACACACACACATATATACACAAACACAATGTGGTTTCAGCCTCCCAGCGTGAGAATTTTATATTTTTAGAACTACACGTCTTTCACTTCTGTCAAACAGAGGTGTAAAGAAACAAAGGGCTCTACAGCTCTTAGATGCACCTTATTGTGCCCCTGGACACATCATCAGTGATGTAACCTGGGATCAGAGGGGGTTTTCGGGTCTCAACAATCAGACCCCCTCCTCCAGATGACCAAGCAAGGGCTGATCAGGCCCCAGCTTGTGTCTAGGTAGCGCTACTGTACTTGCCACGCCTCTCCCCTCCTGATCCACAACCACCTTGACGCAACTTCTGCTGCGTCGGTGGCCAACTTAAAAGCCCTTTGCTGACTGGCTCCTGTGATGCCCAGCATTTTGTAGGCCCTGCAGAGGGATTGGCCCACAAATCCTGGGCATCCCACTT
>JBAMHW010000021.1:9943557-9954325 GCA_037177495.1 Rhadinocentrus ornatus | reverse complement strand
CACCTCCTCAAGGATCAGTGACCTCCTCTCTTTCCCCTTTGCCCTACCATAGCGAGGTGTTCTACCACAACCCAAACTAGCTCTTCCTTGGGCTACTGTGCCCACCAGCACCCTCTGCTGTAGCCTTGACGTCCTAACCTCGATCCCAGCCTGAGCGACCTTTGGGTCACTGGCTCCCGGTATTGAAGCAGCTCCCTCGACCGGGAGACCATGAACTCCTCGCTCAGGCTGCTTATAGGGCGCTTCAGCTTGTTGGTCTGCCCGTACAGAGCGATATTGCTCAGGCTTCGTGGCAACCCCAGCCACCTGCAGAGAAACCTGCTGACCCTCATCTCGAAGCCTTCCACCGTTGAAATGGGAACTTTGTAGACCAAGAGTGGCCAAAGGATCCGAGGAAGGATACCATGCTGATAAATACACAAGTATAGTTCAATATTTTTATGAATCCTTTCTTTGTGTTGGTTTGGAAACAACTAATTTGATCTTTAACAAAACAATTTTCTTTAAGTTTTTGGTTCCTCACCAAATTTTAAAGAAAAAAACATTAATTTGGAAAATATTTATTGAACATTATGAGAATATTTTAATGTTTTTATCTGACAAAACCTACAAACAAGAGATTGCAGAAGAGAAAAATGGTTATTTCAGTGAACTGATGGGTGAAAGGAAGTAAAGTTGTAAATAATCACCTTCTAACTTTATATTGTAAAAACCAAACAAAAACAAAAAAGGAAAAAGACTGGCTGTTGCTATCGATACATTTGAATATGTTATTTCAGTAAAAAGTGGGTGGGGGGCGGGGAGTAGTGGCAATTTCAGGCTGTGCATTCTCAGACAAGCACTTCTTGATATATTGCAGGACTGTTGGTCTGTGCAGTTTATCCTATGAACTACACCCTCAGAAAAGCAGGCTATAAAAGTTGCCCCATGTACTCACTATGTGTCTTCCATCCATCTTCAGTCAGCTCAGCATCATCTCATTTTGTTTTGCACATTTGGAGCAAGCAAACAAAACTCACATCCACAGATCATTTGGAGTCCACACTCTACATCGTTTAACCAACAGCTTCGTAAATACGGTTTAATGATAAAACTTTTCTATTGCCAAAGTTTTTAATGTACAGCATTAAAACATTATGTAATTAATTCCAGTTCCTTATTGCTCCAGTCAGTCTTTGCTGGCAGCACATAGCTCATGCCTTCATACTGAGTTAGTGCTGCTGGCTGAAGTTTGCAGCTTTTTTTCCCAGTTCTGTGCATTACTGTTAATTAACTGGACTTATTCCCAACATTAGATTTTTACTAATTTACTGATGACTGTTATGGCTTAATAAATGTCATGTTGATCTCCCAAAGCATTAGAGTTTTTCCATCTAAACATGTGAAGTAAGGAAATGGTTTTCCGAGAAAGTTTATTTATTTAAGTTGTCAAAGTTTTGTTTTTGTTTTTTTGCAAATATTCTCAATATTATAAGCAACAATTACAGTATTTTTTTAAGTGACAGTCACATAAAGTTTCTATCAATTTGTTGTGACGAGTCCAGAGGAAGTTAAGGATAGCCTACTAACTGATCTCTCACCTTCACTAACTACTATAGTGCACACCCCTGTAATTAATCAGATAGTGATGCTAAAATCAATGTGTAATAATCAGATGATTGGGGAACAGTAACTGAGATTCCATTAAATAAGTAAGGAGGGATGGCAACAAAGATAAGAAGTAGGAATGTTTAACTACAAATAGTTAGAGTAAACCTCAATTAAACTGATGAAATATAGTGTATACAAACTGATACTGTCACACACCTCTGCACAGTTTTTATTTTTTAATTTTCTTGCTTAAAGACATGAAACTAACATTGGTCAGCTAACACTGTATGAATTTATTTTTTGTGTATTCTGCATATGCAAGTAGATATATGTCAATGCGCTCGTGGATCAGTGCTTGGTCTATTGAACAGTTTTAATTTTCTAATCATCTACTTGCAAAGCACGTATAAAACTTCTCTAATATAAAGCAGTCCAGATAATCCACACAGCATAAATTGATTACCACTTTGGCAATCTAATCAGAATAACCATTAATCTTTGGAAATTGTCAGTAACCTTTTATGTGTGTGGTGTGCTATCATTCTAATAAGAAGTCTAGAAATTAATCATTACACATATCCTCTCTACAGTCAAGTGGAAGCTCTTGAATGTAGAGGGATTACCCTGTGAAATGACTGACATGGATAAAGTGACTAAAATTGTGTCACATTAGTTGCATCACATGTTGCACTCTGGCAACCTGGGACATTGTCCAACAATATTCTGTAACAAGTAAAATAAGCTTTTACATTGAAACAACTTTAGCTGCAGTGTCATGTTTAGAATATATTTAAATACACTGAAACATTTAGTCCATAACTGTATATTCTTGTTTGCTGTTTTAATATAAGCATTTAACTTGTTTTGACAGCTGTATAGCTTTCATCAATGCTAATTCCTCTGTTAAGGTGAGCGGTGATTTTACAGCTTAGAAGAATCCAGTATACCCAGTTAATTTACACATTCAGGGATTTGGTTCAACTGCAGAATCCTTTTTTCTTTTTTTTTTCTTTTTTTACTAAAACTTGCAGATTTTATATGCACATCTGATTAAAGCTCAGTTGATACTTGTCAGCAGTATCTGTTTGCGTAAAAGGACTTAACCACAGGTGGATCAGCACGTCAGGTTTACCTTTGTTCTTTTCCTTGTTTATATTACAGGCTGCCATTTCTGGGAAAGTATTAATCCTGGCTTTTTCAGAGAGATTAATGTTGGAGAGAGGAAGAGCGGATCAATTGAAGGGATATTGGATGTTGTCCTGTGTGCAGGTATAATAGTTTCAGAGAATCCCAACACCTTGTGGCATGATGTACTTACTTTTTGAGTGTGTCATCCTAAATAAAGTGCAAGACAATATTGTTTAGTGGGATGTGTACTTTTTTTGTTTGCTTTTTTTTTTACACTTAGTGGCAAACCGATCACTGTAGACACCTGGAGGAAGATAATGTCGGAATTGCATTAGTGCTAGCAAATGAAGACAAACGATCACGATCTAATAGTAAACTTTAGCAGTGAATTTAATAACATTCTCACTCTAATATCATTCTGCCTGGAGTTAGTCAGTGGTTTATTCAGCTATTAGCTGTAAATTGTGAGGCTGGATTGGATTGATGCAACCCTGTGGTGCTCAGAGTATTTTTAATGATTTTGGTCCTCTGATACGCACATATTGACATTTTCATTTGTGCAGAAGTTAGAAATTGAATATTGCTATGTACTTTGTGGAGTAACTAAATTAGGACTAAAGTCTATCAGGAAATTTTTTCTTCATACAGCTAGTTGCACTCAGATTAACATGTCATTTCTTCCAATAAACTGTAGTAAGTATTTCACCCCTCTTTGTTAAGGTCAGTCAGTGTTTTCAATAAACTCAATCATACTTATTAATGCATGTCAACTTTGCATACAGTTTTTGAATTTTCTCCCTGTGACTCAGACTTGGCAGCAAATTTAAGGCCAGAAGGAAGTCAAGTGGGGAAAATCAAGCTGCACGAATTGGCTTCAGAGTGGAGAAATTTTCCAGGTAATTGATGGAGAGATGTGTTGCATGAAGGAGATGGTGAACACTGTGCTGGCAGTTCATCAATACACCTTTGAGTGGTGAAGGCAAAACTGCAACAGCTACATAGAAGGTCTGTGGATGACAAGTATTATAATAACATTCACTTGTAATTTTACCACACATCTCCCCCTAATGCTTTTCAATATATCTTTAATTTATTTGTTTATGAACCTCTTTTCTGAGGTAAGCTGTCCTTTGCTCATAATCAGGATTTTGCAAATACTGAAGAAATTAGAGCATTTGTTCAGGGGGAAAATAAAATATGTGTATGTATTTGTGTGTGCCTTTTAGAGTTTGAGGCTTACAGGATAACAAAAAGCCTCTAGTCTTTGGTATGTGGTCAGTGCAGAAGCCCAGCAGTCATTTCTGAGGTTAAACACTATGTGAGAGCAAGGTTCTTTAGAAAGGTTAAAGTGACTCACCGCACATCTAGCCATCACACAAAAGGAAAGAAAAAAAAACCACATAACATTCTGCTAGATGTAGGAAACCTTGTGTGCCTTCATTGTTATTCCTGTAGAAAACATAAAAAAAAATGCATAATGCTGCTTTCTTTAAGATTCGAAAAGGTGCCCAGGCGGTTAGATACTGTAATTTGAACTCATTAGGCAGTGTCTGTACATTTATGGAAATGTTGGCATATCCTCGTCAAATAATTCCACTGAACAATTAGTGCAGGGTTCTGCTCTAAACTAACTTTCCACTGTTGCTCCCTTTTGAAAACTAAAGAGTATTAAGGGGAATTGCTTGAGTCATCATTCAGTGCAGCAAACTACCATTTAATCCATCTTAACTAAATAACTGATAAAAGCAAACACATGATCCTAAATCTCTGAAATAAGACAGTTATTTTGTTGAATATTGAAGCAGTGTCAGATTTAGAGCAAGAAAAACAAACTAATAAGTTGCATTTCAGGATGATTTTATATAGTCTTTTGTCTGGCCTTTTCTTTCTTTGATGACTTGTATTTGCCTTAATATTGCTGTAAAACACAATCATTTGAATGATACTTGCAGCTTTTCCCTCACAATCTGCATTCTGTATTGAATATTATTTAATTTTAGATTTTTTTTGCTGACTGGTTCTAAGATGTCTGCCTTTATTTGTGTTTGCAGAAGCAGTGCTTTCACTTCAGCATATCTGTTTCTACACAGAGTTTTATTCTGTTGCTGCATTCTCAGTGCTTCATGTTTACAGTTTATTGTCACCCCAGCAAACATTCTTTTTTTTTTTTTAAAGTTGCATGTCACCAAGAGCACAGGAGGTGCATACAATGTCCCCCATTATAATAAACATAGAAAACTGTACTTATTGTACTGATTTACTGAAACTACCCCTGATGTAATTTGCTCTTAGCTGTTGTAAAATGTTGGTATTTCACATTTTTTAAAAATAATAGATGTGTGTTATTTCAACATTTGTGTTTCTAAAGAGTCTAAAGTCACACAACCCTTTCATTTGATGCTTTGTGACATTCAGGGTTTTTAAAGGCTGTATTAATGTAGTATGTATGTAGTAATAGACCATAGTAGATAGATAGATCATATAATCCTAAAGTCTTCATCACAGTGAAATGAAAAGCTCTGTTTAGTTAACACTTTAGTTGTAGGTTTATAAATGTCAACTGAGACTTTGGAAACACTTCAAATTACTGTGTGGATGCTCATATTGAAGAAGACCTCCCATGAAGGGCAGGCAGACACCTCACAGAGTTAATCTTGATTGACTTTTCTCTTGTTGCAGACTTCAGTATTGAGCAGGTCTTCTGCCTGCTGTGTCATCTCTAAAGAGGATGCCCACTATGATGACTTTATTTCCACTGTAACATTTTTAGTCTTATTGTTGTCCACATTGGTTTGTGCAAACAGATCAAAATTTTTAACAAACTTGTTCAAGTACTTCTCTTTTATTTTTTATCAGTCAGTGTCAGAATTTTTAATCTTTTGTTTGTTAATTACTAGCACAAGATAAGATGACAAGAATTTTTGCTTCTACTTTGATCAAATGCAAAATTACTTTTGGGGTCAGATTATAATCACATAATAGGCTGTTCTTGTGTTTTTTAAGCCTAAATACAGACACACAGAGTCGCAGAGGAGAAGGCCAAACAGCAGCAGGGAAGCTTTTGCATTCTAATCAGAGTCCTCTGTTTTGGCTCCAGGAAGCTTTCACCCAGCAGGCCGGGATATGTGTGTCGGGTGCTCACACAGAAACCAGTTAAACATGCAAACTGACCAAGCAATGTGGCTCAAGATAGATAGAAAACATTAGAATTGAAAGAAGGCAGGTGACTGCAGGACAAAAGGTAAATTAGGTGACTGTAGACGAGCCTTAAATGATTTCAAATCAAATCTCTCCCCCCAAAAAATCTTGTGGATTACTATGGTTGAGTATGACATTGTGTGATCACCTGAAAACAGTCACCAGTTGCTGAAAAGAAATCACAAATATCTTTTTAAAACTGACAGTTATGTTTTTAGAAAATTTGCAACAGTAAATATGTTTTTGCTGCCAAATAAATTTTGAATTGAGAAATATGAGTCATTATCTATACACCTAACTTCATCATAGCATAACATTAATATTGCCTAGTCTTATCCAATTCCAATGTCTCAAATCCCAGAGGAGTAGAGTAGTGACAAGGAGCTGAGAAATTAGATCTCCTCGGATCAAAATGGCACATCATGAAAAGTCAAAGCGTCCATAATAGAGTCAAGCCTGGAAGAAACTGCAATGCACAGAAAGAGGCTGTTTAGAAAATATTATTCTGAGCCAGTGATTCTGAAAGGGCCATGACGTGGGACTTATTTGAACTGTTAGGGATTTTGTCAAAGTTTACTATACTTTATAGATCCATGGCCTGGAGAATGCCATGTCCTGCTCTAGACCAAGATAAAGGGACATTTAATCTCTTTGTAAAAACTATCAGCCCCTTGAGTTTTTTATTTTTAATGAATACAGCAATTACTATTATTTTTAATAAAATTGCTGAATCGTGCACAGTCTAGCCAGGCCGCAGTTATCTAGTTTCCTCATAGACCAAAAGTTCCAGGTTACTCAGTAAGTCTTTAGCTTCTCTAAAAGTTAAAATAATATACAATATTTATGTAACCAAACTGCTTCTAGAGACGTCTTATTTAACATATTTTGCTCAGGATCGCTTTAGAAAGTTTGGTATCTGTGGAGTTGCTTACAATCTGTTTTGATTGTAGTTGTCGATTCTCATGATTGGTTTCCTTTAGTTTGAGATTTGACCTTTGTCATTCAGGAAGCCTGAAAGGGGCTTCAATCTAGTCTTATGAGGCCTGTCAGAGTGTATTTTCCTCTGGTCTTTTTGTCCATACTATTCTGTACCATACTAGCCTTGGAACATATTTATGAGCCTGTGCTGCAAACTGAATAAAAGACTTTGACATGTCCTTCTAAACAAAACTCTAAAGAACAAGTATATTTATTTTTATGTCACAAGTAATTTGATGGCCATTTCAATGGCAAATCACATATTATCTCAGTGCAATACTTAATACTGAATTACTAAAATGCAGATGGATGTTCCTGTATGAAGCAATCTCAAAGTCAAGTTAAGCCAACAAGGAAACATAAAAGATACAAATGCAGAAAAATAGATAATTTCTGTAAGGTAAATTAACAGTAATGCTACATCTTGCAATATAAGATGAGATAGAGGCCTACAAAACATTTGTCAGCCTTAAGTCACAGCTGGATCAGCAGGGGTTAGGTCTAAACCTGTAACCCTACTCCTGTTGTATTTGAAAGAAGATAAATCCCAATAATCCTAGTCGTAAACATGCATGCCTGAGAGAGAAAGGAAAGGAGTGACAGCCTTGGGCGTAAAAGGTTTTGAATCAGATTTGCTGCCAAATGTAACTGTAGAGTAAGAATTATGATTGAGACACCCACGTGTTCGCACATACACACACACACACACACACACACACACACACACACAAACACACACACACGTACATACACTACCAGTCAAAGTTTGGACAGGCTTTCTTTCTATGTTGGCCCTATATATGTGTCATTATGTCATGTCATTATGCAAACTGTGGAAACAATGAAATTCTAGAAAAATATTAGATCAATTTTCTTTTTATTCATAGCTAATAATGTTCACTGTCATTATACTACTGATATTTAATTTAAACATGCTAATCAGGCTCCTCCATTAACCCATTAAGCCTGGCTATCTCTATAATTACAGAGAAGCTGAACAGTGTTACTGGCTGAATGCAAGAGAAGAGGTTGTAGAGTTATAGAGAAGCCTACAATGACCTTCCACAGTTATACGTGCTGTTAAACTGTAGAGACTGCACAGGTAGATAAAATAAAGAGTGGGCTTGAGTTAAGTTTATTTTGATAAACATCTATAAAATATATATATATAGTATATATATAAAACTTAGTGTAACTTCCTTGTCCACAGCTTTGTGTACCAGCTTTGTGACAGTGGAGAGACAAAATATCCATTGCTTTCTCTCTCTTAAGTCTGTCTTATGAGCTCTAGAGATGATCTTTCTATAAAGATATGACCAGTAGTTAAAATCAATCTTTTCCCTATGAAGGCTAGAAAATAACGAAAACAGCTTTTTTTTTATTTATTTATTTTTTTATTTTATTTTTTTACTGATAAAAGTCTTTTCTTTTCTTCCCCCTCATAAAGTTTCAATACAAACAATATATAATAATTACCAGTAAACAATACAATAATGTGCTTTGCTTTGGATGGAGCTCTATGAATCTCATGAAAATCTAGCTGTCTTTCAGGAAAGAGATTTGTAGATAATAAATGGAAATCCCTGTTGGCAACCAAAGGTTAATTTTTCTTTTCACCTTGTCTGTAACCGCCGACAGAAACTGTTCCTAATTACTTTCTGAGTTTCTCATCCCTAAAATAGATGTTTTACTAAATATGTAAACAGTCTGCCTCCACTGATTGCCGACAGAATGACACACATCGACTTTAAATGACAATATGTCGTTTATTTTCTATATTTTCAAGGTTTAATATTTACAAACAAAATAAACAAAAAAAAAATCAAAAAAAGTTTTTGACAAACACTGTTTGTCTGCATATTATTGTAAGAAAGTTTACATTTATCTTTCTTTCATCCATATTAAGTAACCAACTGACAGTTCATTTTCTCTAAGCCTTGGATTACATAAATGAGCGTAACAATGACCATGTGAGTGGGGTATAAGAAGACTGAGCAGCTCCTTGTCACTACTGCCCCCCTCTCCACTACGCATATCATCAGTAAACATATGAAATCTGTCATCATCAAAACCAAAAAGCATTTGGCTTTTCCTCTCTGGGCATTAAAAGTTCTTTTTGCAGCTCCCTTTTTTTATTATAATTTTTCCTCAAGCCAACAAAAGAACAAACAAAAAGAAACATAGAAATATATGTGCTGGTTTGTTGACAGTCTCTAAATAGCTAATGTGTAAGCTTGTTAGTTTGTGTTATATATCACCATTAATGCCCATTCCAGTATGTTAGTTGCGATTGATATTGTGAAAAAAGCACATAGTTGGGAAGCTCTCCCTCCAAAGGCAAGTATCAAAAACAGCACAAACCAACAGTGCTGCAATCCATCTTGACTGTGTACTAGTTCCTATACACTATGGCATATTCACGATTAAGCGCTTTCTGTTGTAAATAGAACATCTCCCCTTTATTTAGAACCTCAAACAAGATCGGGGCAGCACAAGCTCTCAGAGAAATTGCTCCCATTCTAGCTCACTCAACACCTAACCTAGCAGAAAGAATCTCTACCCATTATAGTAAGTCAGAAAGTGCAATTTTAAACAAAGACAATGACTTAAAATGTTTTGCTTTGGCCAGTTTCTTTCCACACATCAGTATTCAACCCTTACGTCAGTAGCTAGCTACAAAGAAAGGTATAAAGGTGCTCCAAATTTTTACAATGTCTCATTGAGCGTGATATTACTGCAAGTCTAAAGATTGCACTTTTTTCAAACTGTACATGACCTCATGACATATTCTATATAGCTCGATTAAGAGTGATAGAAAAAAAGCCTGCCTCTAGAAGTTCACATTGTGAGTAAAGAAACCAATTAGATCAACTGAGACATTTGGCCATCATCGTTACTAACTCCCTCCTTGTCTAAAAAACACTGAGACATAGAACACATAGAGTATAGTAAGAATGAATGCGCAGTTGTGTGCAGAAGTGACCATTGTATGCACCGAGCTGACACTCATAACAAGGGATGGAACATGGCGATAGTTTAGGCACAAATACTTTAAAATGTTCATGTAAAGGTCAATGCTTCTGTTCACGCACAGATAACATCTAGGCAGACAGACAATGAACAAAACATAATCTAACATTACATTTAAAAACATTTTTGAGACAGTATCTTTTTAAGTATTTGTGATAGCGCATGCTTTCATGACATTGGTGGGTTGACTGTATTGGTACACTACTGACACGATCTGTTGTGAAGACGTGTAATCTTTAAAAAGAGTATCTCAGAGGGCTTAGTCACTGTGAACTGGTGGATATTTGGTGCCATGAAAACTGTGACTCTAAATAGAAATTCTGCATGACTGAGAACTTGTCAAATTTGATTAAGAAGACTGCTGGAAGGCCTTGAGCACAATTTGCAACCAACTGTTTATGCAAGCAAAGAACCTGTGAGCTCTAATGGTCAGCTTTTTCCTTTTGAGTGGTCAGATGATGTTTTAGGATGAAATAAAATTCAAACTCAGATTTTTATTATAGAGTCACAATATTCTTGCTAAACCTTATACTTCCATGCCTCAATGTTCAGGTCAGTTTAGAGTACCTAAGCCTCCACATGATGGATTTACATGAGACAGAAACCTTAATGCAAACCAGCATTTCTTTTCACTCACTTATAGGATCACAAAAACAATGCCCAGTGAACATTAGTGCTGGTTTCCCTGTACACTAGATCATCTGAATACCCGACATCTGTGAGTGAAAAATATGTGTGCTTAAAAAAAGGGTTGTGATAGGATCCATGGCTGCAGTAATAATGATATGACAGCTTTCAGTCAAGTTTTAAACAGAGGGCAGTTGAGCAAGCATAGATGTTTGAT
>JBAMHW010000021.1:9929727-9942356 GCA_037177495.1 Rhadinocentrus ornatus | reverse complement strand
GGGGGGTGATAAAATGTATGTGTTTAATAGACATTCTTAAGTTTTCTTAAGTTTAGGGAGACAAAATTCTCTAAAATATAATAATATAATACAAGGGCTTCTATATACAAGGTTTCTATGAGGTTACTTTGGAGGAAAATTGGAAAGAAATAAAAATGCTGAAATTCCTCATTTTTACCTCTTTTGTTCTATTTCTGTTTTAAAAATGAATTAAAACATATTTAAGTTTAAAAAAAGAGAGGGGAGGGAAACATGGGATCATAAATTCGATGCAAAACGCATTTTGTCTTGCTCAGTTTCTGTACCGCTCAGGACAGAATCTCTCCTAGATCCAGGGGATTCCCTGTGCTGGGTTGAGGACGAAGAGGCTGCCGCCGCTGCTGCAGCTGCAGCCGAACGCACTGGGGGCAAGGCTCCTGACGACATCTGGCGGAACAAATTGACCCGCTGGGGTACTGTAGTGCGGATGCCACTTTGAAGATTCATTCCCTGGATAGCTGCTGCTGTTGGTGGCACAATGGAAGCCAGAGAGTCTCCTGAGGTTGGATGAACTCTGGGCCCCAGAGATGTGTCATGTGGCAGTGAGGGTTGGGAGGCCGATAAGTGACGGACATCTCTACTCAAGCTGCCTGACTGAAGAGCCTGTGTGCTCTTGTGGATGTCTCCCCGCTGAGGAGAAGAGACCTGCTGTTGCTGAGGTGACGGCTGCTGCTGCTGCGCTGCCGAGGCTGCAGCAGCAGTTGACCCAACAGGCTGCTGACCAAGCTGTTGCTGTGAGGGTAGAGATGGCTGCTGGATAAGCGACAGCTGGGAGGTGGTGGGTGAGCCGTACTGAAAGCTCCGGCTGGCCAAGGGGGTCTGCACCGGTGGGCTACACATGGCGGCTGTGAAAGAGCAGGGTGACATGATTGCTCCTTGCTGCTGGAGTGGTGTCTGTGGGTTGGTTAAGGAAGAATTCAGGTTGCCATGGGAAACACTGGGAGCCGGGTAAACTCCCTGTGCTGCAGCAGCGGCAGCGACTGGCAACATGCGGGCAACAGAGGCATTAGCAATAGCCGAAGCACTGTAGGTCATAGGTACAGAGGACTGCTGCAGCTGAGTGGTGCCAAAGGCAGTGGCGTAGGGTGGCTGAGCTGGTGAGTTAATGATGGAGTTTCCTGACATTGGTGTTGAGTTCATCCCGGTGACTGACTGCTTGCGGTCCACCATCATCACCATCTCCCTGTCCTGACGGATAATCTGTTTCAATATCTCGTTCTCCTGTGTGTTGAAAACGCCGGCGTTCAGATCCTTCTGGAACTTCTGCAGCAGCAAAGAGTTCTTCTTCCCTGTTGGGAAGCAATCAGGAGAGGTGAACACTTACAGCAATGGTAAAACTTTGGTCACATTACATAGGAGAAGGTCAGGATTTAGGGCAAAAAAAGAGGCAGCTTATAATGTTTAAACAGGTCTTAAACACATGATAATGTAGTGCTTAAGTACCTTTTCAACGATTTCATCTTCTTAGTTTAAATTAATTTAAATTGAATTTTCACTGATTTCAGCCTTACAAGCTGCATCTTCTTAGACCCAATATGGACTATTTTCATGAATAAAAACTGTGAAGGACATTTAATGATCATGACTATGGGAAATACACAGTTTGCAAGGAGTGAAGAACACACAATGAGACATATTACTGACTCTATGACACGACAGCATAGACTGGGAATGTGCTGATGTTTAAACACAAAAAATACTGATGAATTGTACCCACATATCACAATACTAGACTTTTTTTTTTCTAAAGAAAGACCAACTCTAAGCTAAGATAAAGTCACAGTCTATGAAATCACATTGCCCACTCAGCTAATATAATACATCACAAGGATATCTATAATATCTTCCACAGCAAATTACCTAACATAATACTATACATATATATATATTACTGAACTGAGTATCAATAAAAGTTGTTTAAATTTATATTAATAATAAATAAATTTGTAGGACTTTTTTCAGCAGAAATACTGTTATACATACTCCAATATTTCTTTTTTAATTAAAATAAACCTCCTTTGATACATTAGCCAAATTGATTAAAAAAATGCTGCCACAAGACAAATCTTTCACTGTCTGACACAAGTTATGTCTTGTGGTAATAAAAGTGTGACAGATTTCTTTTCTTTCTTAAAAAAATAATAATAATAAAGCTTTGGGAGCAAAATATTATGAGGTATTAAAGTCAAAATGTCTTGAAAACTTAAAAGTGGCCACTTATTAAAAAAAGAACAGCCACATTTCCAAAGAATAATGAAGAGCTATTTAACATATTTACTTTGAATGACTGCGTCCGACTGTCTTGAGAGGACGCGCTTCCTGTAATTACTGTTGACCTCGTGTATTGACAAGTTGTGAAGCGTTGTCGGTAAAGAAGACAGAATGGACTTTTAGTGTGCTGAAGGCCTTAGCCATAGTCGATCAATCATTAAGCCCTATCCTTGGGGGGCAGAAATTTACTCCACACAGTTTACCACCTGTTCCTCTCAAGGCTGCCGGGAAGCCATGCATTCGACTATGAGAAAGGAATTTGGCATCTTCTGAAAATGGATTGACGTCAAGTTTTGAAACAACTTTTTTCTTGTTCTCAGAATTAAGCTTTCTGAAGTGGATCAGTCTGACTGTAACAGTCTCTACAGGGTTGGGTTTTAAAGAACTAAAACTAGCACCAGAGACCAGCTACCAGACAACTGTCAACTTACAAACCTTCTTACATTATAATTCTATAGGTGTTTGGTGCAAAATCTGTAGATTGAAAGCAAAGTACATTCATAAAAAAATAAAAAAATAAAAATATGTAAAGACAGTTAAATTACAGAACAGAATAAACTTTGTATATTATATAATATTTTCATTACCATACATTACATCCAAAATGCCACAGATTATTATTCCCATAAAGCTAGAAAAGTCTGCCTTCTATCTTTAGTCATAGTTTTAATTCATATTAGGACATACTAAAACAATTGTCTGGTCCTTACCGTACTTAAAATGAAACCTCTGATGAGCAAAAAAGACAGCCTTATCGCATCATGCCCTTATGGTTTGTTCAGATTCAACTTTGTAAACCTAAGCTGTGCTGTCATGTTCTCTTTAGAGAGAGGACACTTTTTCCAGGCAACCCTTTGAAAGAGGCCATAATCTTTCAGTCTAATCGGACTGTTATGAACTTTAACCTATAGCATGTTAAATGAAGCCTGTAAAGTCTGTGATGTAGTTCTTGGGACAACTGCAATTACTTTGAGCATGGCATGGTCTGATCAGAGGAATCTCAGGACAAACCAGGACATCCAGTCTTGGGAAGATAGATAACTGGTTAAATATTTTACACTTGAGAATAATCCTAACTGTTGAAATGTTTGGAAATGGTCTCAACTTTTCCAAGTTGATGAGCAGCAACAATCGCTTTTCTAAGATCGTTGCTGCTATCTTTCCTCCTTGGCATTGGGTAAACAGATACCTTAATACTTCAGACCAATAAAATGACAAAGTCTCCTTTTATAAAGACAATCACACCTGCTGATAATCAGGTAATCCAGTGGATTTGATTAGCAGCATAAGGCTGCCTCTCATTCTTTTATTTGCAATCAAAGCAGTCAGAGTGTACTTAGTTTGTCCACTATTCCTCTTAATCTGAATGTTAACATAATAAAACTGTATAAAATCCAATAGACACATAAACCAAACAAATAAATGACTAATGAGGAACATAATGTTTACAAACACAACAGAAATAATGAAGGCCTATATAATCAAATTTTGAGAGATAAAACCAGAGGCTTCCATGGATTTAAAGATGACACATTTTATATTTTATAACTCAGGACAAGAAGTAGCCTAAAATAGTGCAGAGACAACATGTCAGATGCTGAAGTTGTGACATTTAGCTGGATATAGTTGAGGAGGTCAAATGATTAAAGAATTTCTAAAAGTGAATTGCAGGAAATTCAGAAATTTAAAAAGCTGTTTCATATTATCAGTAATATAATTAATACTGGAAATTCTACCACAATCTCTGTGTCAATAATCAGCTAGGAGTGGCTGAGGTTAAATTGAAAACTCTGATCCGATAAATCAAATTAAGATTTTTTTCCTTTTAAGTCATTGACAATGAGTCATCTGCTAGAATGTGGGGTGCATTCATTACATTTCCATGGATAAAGCGCACACCTGTAAAGATATCAATATCGCTTAATAAAATGTAAATTGTACATAAATTTTAGAGCAACATTTGCTACCATGATGTCATTTCCTGGGAAAGACTTGCTTTTGTCACAAGACAATGACAAACAATATTCTAAGTATTTTAACACTATGGCTAAATAGAAGAGTTAATGTAATAATATAAAGAACTACAGTTCATATACACTTAAAATAGGTTTAACCTGCAACATTTGATATGATGTCTTTGTACAATTTAGACATCTTTTTTTTATATTTATTTTTATATATATAATTTGCATTGCAGTATGTTTTTAATATTATTTACACAGCTTATCTACCTTTTGGAGACAAATTTGTTGTAATCTGTAAATTGCAACATGCCACAGAGCTGCTATAATAGTGCTTTTCACACTATTACAGACAGCTTAGAAAGGATTGTTGGTTTAAATGTGACACATTCTGTATTTATATAAAGTTAAAGGATAAAAGTTTAATACAAACAATTTGGCTCATATTTACACAATTAATGTAAATTTACAATATTTAACGCAAGACAGAATCCATGTTTTAATCAGACAATCAGAAACAAACTTTTCTCTAACTGGTGGAAAAAAAAAGATAAATAATGAAATGGGAAGTGGTGTGTAATAAAAAACTTTATGCTGCATTGCATTAATAAAGTTTTTTAACATTTCCTGATGTGATTTCCTTTAGTGAATACACTTTTAGAAAAGGATTTGTATATTAAAATAAAATGTAATACAAATAGAGGTGAATATGCACTCATAATCCATCAGATTGTTCAGTGAAGTGTCTGTAACAACGTAAAGATGGTAAATAAATTAAATGACATTTCTTTGTTTTCTTGATTGTCATAGTTGTTTACATTTTGTCCATCATAATTGCAGGTTTCATGTGGGTAGTTTGAGTTACGTGTCACTGATGCAGAAATTAAACAATTAATGTAATCTTCAGCAACAAGTCATAGTTTTGGGGATGAATTTGAGACCGTATCCATTTAGCAAGCCTCAACAGGTCAATTTCCCCTGTTCGAATATTGGAATTGGAATAAAGTGTTTACCTTGTGCCTACTCGTCGGCCAGGACACTCTTGAAAACGAGATGTGCTCGTCTCAAGACGGACTCCTGGTCAAATAATTTTTAGATAGATAAAAGATAATGTCAAATGTGCAACAGGTTACTGTTTTCAAAGCATGGTTACTCTTTTTCTTTCCTTTTTAGAGCAAGACAAGCATGTAACCAGATGCAGTCCATATGTAGAAACGATACAACCAGCACGGATCATGACAAAATATCTTCCATCGTATGAGACAAACCCCTTTCATGTTTAGTCTGAAAGGCCAACACATTCTCATTCCCAACTTGTCACTTGTTGACAAGTGGCCTAGAGCTCTTCCTGTAAGTTTTCAGCACACAGGGTCCTCCTTTACCGTCACTTTCTGACACACAGGGATCTACTGCATATTGCCAGCTATTGTTCTGTGATGGTATGTGAAGCACCAGCTGCACTAACCATAAACACAGATGGGAAAATGACATTAAATGGTAATGTCTTATCAGCAACATCACAGATTGTGTAAGGAAGTTAGAGAATAGAAAAGGGGCAAGCACGGGACCCACGAATAGATAATAAAAGTAATTGTATAAAGCTATGAAAAAATCACAGTATTCATACTAAAACATTATTTAATGTTGAAAACTTTGCCATGGTGAAACACCATGTGACTGCCCATTACTGGAGTGTTAAACCCTGCACATCCTAAAGTGATGCTTTTCGAGTACCTTCTGCACTCAAAACTAATGTGGCAAGCTCCTGATGCCAATGCGTGATGGGTTGGGAGTGAGAATAGGTTGTAAAGGATGGAGTGCATAGTCCAATACTTATTCATGGTAAAGATCTAACTCAGCTGTTAATTCTTATCAAAAAGGGCAAATGTACATTAAAACTACTGACTTCAAAGGGCTTACAGATTCCTTAGAGGAGCACAGCGAAACAAAAACCTCACACTTCTCTAAAAGATGTGTGATGAATTTTTGTTTTCTTAGATACCATGCTGTTCCCAAAAATTTTTACTTTGTCTCCTGCGAATTATGTTCATATGCAGCTAAATTCTAATTAGTTGTTAGTGTTGCAACGCAGAAAGTAGGGTGGCATAAAATATGCATGTTGATGTCTGGTTAGATGGAAATTTTGCACAAAGCCAAAATTACGAGTTTGTCTCCTCTTTCAAACTACAAATTACCTACAATCTTGTCCTAAACTTCACAGAGTTGCTCCTAACTATACAGATGCAATGAAAAGATTTTGTAGGAATGAATAACTTTTACACAGATAGTTGGTAGTAATTTTTATTATGCATTGGGTTTTCTCGTGTATTTTGGTATAATTCAGTCATCCAGGCAAAATTATGTCCCCCACTCAAAATATAAATAGGTGTATATGCACACAATTCGGAGGAGAATTTCTCAAGTGTGACACACATCTGCAGTAAGATTCTGATGGATTTCAACACTACAGTATTTCAGTTTTGAGTTAACCTTTTGTTACATAGCAGTTTGTAAATACTGGTGTACCTGTCTCAGGCAAAAATAAATAAATAAAAATACACAAATGCTAAGCCACAACAAAGAAAAACAACAACAACTGAGACAGAAATAGCAGCCCAGTCTCACAAGAAAATGTGTAATAGGTAAATCTGTCAACATCCTAAATTGTGAGATTGTGTTTTTCTGTGCCTCTTGTGTTTTATTGGACAGCATTAAGGTGAAAAAATGCAAACATGTACATTTAAACATGGATTGTGTCATAATCATTGTGTGTGTGTGTGTTTTACTCCTAACCAACTGCAACCAAATGGAAAAGTAAAAAGTATATGGACAATATTGAGTCAAATGGGGCTCAACCTTGGCTGTCTGGCTCAAAGGTTTATTGTGTACATCACTAACTTCCTGAGAAATGCTTATAAATATGTTATAGTTTTCCAATATTGCAACTTCATCAATCATCATTAATCATAAGCATATATAAAACTTTTAAACTTTGTGAAACATTTGTGGAGCCAGAAAGTGTAATATTTTGATCATGTTTACATCTTTATTGTAACATTACAATGTCTTCTGCTGTGGACCAACACACTGTGGGTATTACACATTCTGAAGTGAGACTGCGTGTGAAGTACATACAAGCTGCAAGCTGAACCACTGACATGAGGCCATATTTGTACACTGTCATACAAATTTAATTACAAATTTTAAGTTAATCTTATTTTTCTGGTTTATATATGAAAACTAGTCACCAATAATTAAAGCCTCTTTGTGGACAAGGAGTTGGCTTTATTGTTAAAGCCAGAAGTAAAGAAGTGAGGTGAGGCTTACTTATTATAATGACATGCTTTGGTTGGCAGTCTATCATATACTATAAATTACTTCTGGAGAGATTTATTTCTTCTTCTGAAAAAAATTAAATTAAGTAATAAAACTGATTCAAGATTTGAATATTTCTGTGTTACAAAGAGAGGCAAAATTTGTAAAAGAAGAATAGTTAAAAAAAATTAAATGTGACTGCATTCTTCAGTGGGAAGCTAATAGATAAAAGATTTTTATTTAAAGATAAATAAAATAAATTATATTAATAAAACAGAACAAAGCAGCTAATGTCTATAAATTCGTCTTCTGAATCTGTGCACAAGCATTGATTTTATTTATGAACAAAAAGAACCAAAGAACCGTAGAAACAGTAACTTTACGTTAATCAAGCCTAATCGGTAATCCTATAATGTTGCAATTCTAGTAGTCTTTAGAGATTTTACAGTGGCCTCAATGTATTTCAAATTCTCTTATCTACATGGACGTGGGATAAGGATGTCATATTTAAAGAATTCAGGGAGTAACTAATGGGATTACCCAAGTCAGGGGTAATCTCATTTGTTATTCCCTGTGATACCAGATCTTAAAAGATGCACAGTGGTATCTGTGACATCAACTGTTCAAAGCAATCCCAATTATGCAGTTACACTATTGTCACCAAATGCTTTTCCAACTTGAATTTGATTTGGCTGTAAGATAGTGAAACAGTGTGCCAAAGCTTTTCTCTGGATTTAGAGCACCTGATCACGTTAATAAAAAAATAGAGGGGATGAGTTCGGGGTCAAGATATTCATTAATTGCCCTGTTTATGTTTCATACATGTGCCCCTTTTTTAAACTGTGAAAAGTCTGTTTAGGTCTAAATAATGATTACTTGTTTTCATTGCTGAGTTTTTCTTTTATAAACATTTGTTATGTAATACACTAAATATAACATTTTTGTTGCTGAGAAAAGCTGATCAGGGTCCTCCCTGTTAGCAAACTGCATGTGGGCACCTTTCTTCCAGCCCTGCCCTTTGTTTCTCTTCATAAGGTTTGTGTCAGATTCATTGAGAAGTCTGAAATGGGTCGGGGTGCTGCTCATACCCAGGAGTGCTGATGAGTGGAAAGAGGGCCAGACACACATGCATGTGAGATTAGCTTCCATCCACTCGCTGGCTTCCAGTGGGGGGTCAACACCAAACCAACGAGGGGGCGACCTGACTCCCTCCCGGACAGCGACATGCACTGCCTTCCAATTAATCCAACCATAAAACGCTACTTTGGTTCTTTGGAAAGGATTAATGCCAGTTACGACAAAATAGTCTTTAATAGTACTTTAGACAAAGAGACAAAAATAAAAACAATTAATTAATAAAAAATAACAAATAAAAAGTAGCGTACTGGTCATGCAGCACAAGATGGCACACACAATGCTTTTGTGATGAAAGAGGGCAAACAAATACTGATAAAGACAAGACAACAAGGCACAATGACAGGCAAAAGAATCAACCAATAAGACTGAGCATATAGATGTAGGTCTTACCAATGCGGTCCAATCGGTCGATGGCAACAGTTTCGAAAGCACGTCGCATCATGGGATACTCTTCTAGCACCTCATTGAAATGGTCAACAGAGAGGGAGAAGAGTCGACAATAGGTGTCTGCACGCACACTCGCTGTTCGTCTGCCCTTGGTGAGCAGACAGATCTCTGCATGGCAGGGACACAGGGACACAAAACATCAAGAGACAGTTACAACAGTGGAGAGTACAGAAGGCAATAAAGGAAATCATCTCAGTAATTACCAAGCATATTATCATATAGATGAACTGTGACTACAAAGGTTCTGGGAGAAGGAGAGCTACTGTGAATGTAAATAAAATGGGAAGCCCATAAGCAGTGTTGTCACATGCATTATGCTGAGAGAATTCATCATCCTGCAGAGGGCTAATAGTCCCATAATATGATACAGTCCTCGACTTTACTGTCAGGCATCACTGCACCGCTGCATCAGTGCTTTGCATCAGTTCTGAAATGTCACGTATATACAGGGTTATGGTTTCACAGCATCTCTGTATTCCTGTTTCTAGTACAATGAGATATGAAGACAACAGTCAAATTATGCTTCAGCAACAAATTAACCTTGTACTCCTGTAATTAAAATGAATCCGATTACAGAATGCCCCTGACTGCAATAAATACTGAACAGCCATAACATCCCCACTCTTGCTTAAAGTGATTTAAAAACAACAAAGGAAATAAATACAAAAAAATTAATGAACACGTGAATAAATTCTTAAGATAATTCTTAACACGTTGGAGGTGCAAGTCAATTTAATTATCCTAACTAACATGACCACAGGAAAACTTGTTAAAGCAAATCCAAAATATATTTTAAGAAAATGTCTTGTATATTAAACCCTACAGCAGTGAAAGTGCAAAGACATTAGAAGCATCAGAAGTATTGCTTTGCAGACCTTGCATCTTAATGAGCTGAAGAAAATAATTCAGACTGTCTATGCACATCCAACATTTACAGCCTCATCTTAAAGTGCAGAGTTCTATGCAAACACTGCGTATTCAGTGATCATTTGATCCTTTCTACGGTTCTTCCTCTCTTAACCATAACACTGCTTAACCTCCACCTACATTTGCACTTATGTGCAGTCTACTGCCCAACATCTCTCTACATGGTTAAATGTAAACTTGTTATGGTGTGATCTTTCTAGGCCCTGTCATGAGCTGTCATGAAAATAGAGCACAGAGATTGCAAGATGTGCGAGCAGCACTCTCAAGCTGTGGGTGTGAAGAAGGTGTTAGTGCTGCTGCAATGGAAAAAAGCACCCTTTACAGTGAGCGGTACCTCTGTTAATACAAAGAGACGCAAAAAAAAGAGACGGTGGCAGAAAAATGCATCAGGCTGGATGTCATTTCAGAAATGGGGGAAGAGATGAAGGCTGGTTGAAAGACAGACAGCCTCTGGTTGGTCTGTATTAATATCAACACACTGTTCTGCTAATAAGCCTGGATGACACACCCTGTGGCAACTTCCAGAGGTAAATGTGTTACTTGACACTGAGAAGTCAGCTTAGATCTAAAACTAAATATGGACTGATGGCATGTACAGCTTTAGCACAGTTTGAACAGGGTGTAAAATATTGAAAAGTATGGGCTGCATCTGTCTAGCTATAACCCAACCTTATAATTGTTATGCAAAACTAACACCACTTTTGCTTGTAGTTGAAAAGCTATCAGTCTTATCACTAATTTATTCACAAGAATACAAACAATATTTTCTTCCCAAAAGGTTTTTTTCCTCTTTTACTAAAACTTTGTTTTTCTTGTTTGTTTGTTTTTGTGATGGCAGATGGATTTTTTTGACCCAGAAAGTCTTATAATTAAACCCACAGTAGAATTATTTGCTGAGTTGTAGCCACTTTTAAAGAGGGTGCATCAGGTTTTGGTCTAAATAACTGAACAACTTTACTGTTCTAAACAGGCCAATTAAAAAAGTTGTGTATTATTTTGCACATCAGGGTATTTTTTTACAGGGCTTTGATTAATTTGAAGCATTTTTTAAAGAATTTTTAGGATATACATTTTCAGATGTCTTGTACATTAGGTCGAGTTTTTTTTTTAACAATCAAACATAATTGTTTCTTCTCTGGTGAGAGTGTGAAACACATGTTCAGCTGCCTCTTAGGTTTTTGTTTATGTGCTGGGATAGAGGTTGGGAAGAGTGACACAGATTTCGCCACAAAACTTCAGAAAATTTTTTCATGTCAGTATTTGTTAGTTTAAAATCTCCGCAATACTGTCCAGTGCCACACCTGGAATAGACTGTTCACTCTTCAGAAATATCTGCCCTGTCACCTGGTAAACCTTTGTGTATCTGAAGGTGTGTATATGCGCATATGTAAGTCAGGGCCCTGTTATCACTACTCATGGTGCGCTTTGACACGTGTCTGTTGCCTTGTCACAAAGCATCACCATTTACCCCTGGAGCATTGTGGATAATTTGCCATCACGTCATGTGTCACACACTCTCATGGCAACCAGTTCCCCTCCCTCCTGTCTCCTTAAGACTGGACTAAGGAGAATTAGTCTCACATGACTAAGAAATTCAAGCCCAAAAGGGATTCTCATCTGCTGTATGTCATTGTCCTAGTATTATACTCTATTTGTCCCGAAGCCAAACTCTGACTTCTCTACAGAGCAGTGTGATAATAATATGTAATCCCATCCAGCCAGGCCCAGGAGTGGCATCATTTTAGCATTCAGGTGTGGTACTGACCATCGCTAAAGGTGCTTTGTGCCTTGCTGTCCTCGTAAATGTCCTGCTAATTACTATGCTAATAGTTTCCTATGGCTTGGCTCAGTTTTGACCCAGTTGTAAAGAGACAATAAATCATCTGAGAGAAGGGGGAAAGTAATCTGCTAATGCCATACAAATGGGTAAAAATATCAGCAGGGCAGAAGGCAAAACATGAGCCTGGATAGACATGAAATTTCATACAGGATAAACACATCCTTTATTATTTTTTTGCAGATAATATGGATGCATGATTACTTTACAAACTAAATTATAAATGTAATTACAAGGGAACATCTTCTCTATGTTTGTCTACAAGTTAAAAGCTTTTCATATAATTTATTTCATAGGAGCTGCTGACGCAGTTTTCCTTTTTTTAGTTTCCACCTCCATACACTTCTCACTTAAAAATTTCTTTGGTGTTGCTGAAGAAAAACAGAAAGTTGATATCCATGAATCTCTGCACAGAATGAGAGCATACTAGAGAGAAGGCAAAAAAAGTTTGGGGCCCACAGTTGGACAAATCCTCAAATGGCTGCATAAAAGTTGCTGTTTCCTGGATTCATAAATGTGGTCTTCATTTTTCAGTTGAATTGAGATGCTTTTAGGAAACAGTGTAATTTTTTTAAAACATATTGTCCAGGTTGTATCTGAAATTCTTCACATTCATTCGTTTATTTATTTATTTATTTATTTATTTATTTATTTATTTATTTATTTATTTATTTATTTATTTATTTATTTATTTA
>JBAMHW010000021.1:9882122-9906073 GCA_037177495.1 Rhadinocentrus ornatus | reverse complement strand
TATTATATTATATTATATTATATTATATTATATTTTAGCAATATAGCACTATCAATTTTAGTATGTAAAAATATGCTGATCAGAACACGAAAGAATATTGATAAGTCTAGTCCAACCCACCAGATGCCTCCAAATGGTGCAAAATGATGACGTTTAATGCACACGCAGTGACATTGTGTTTATAGCTTTAGTCTGTATGAGAATATGGGGTTGGTTCAATATCCCAAGCAAGAGGCTTATGCACAAAGAGGAAGCTGGACTGGCTACCCGCACATAGAACAGAAAAGCTTTAATAACACACATATAGTTTAATACTGTTCTAGCTAAGCAGGCTGCACTGCTGTTATACACTAACACCATATGTCACCTTTTTGCACTACAATACCAAGAGTTGCTTCTTTTTATCTGTTTGCATGAATCATTGACCAAAATGGATGATGACTTCTTTTTTTTCTGGGAGATGCGGACTCATTATTAGCAGAATGTAATGATATAGTCACCAAACACATTTTAAAACAATTTTATATGTCTGTGTGCAGCATGAGAAAAAAAAACAAGAACTTTGTAGCAAGCTTTCTATTTCTGTCTCTACTGAGAGCTTCTAGTGAAAAAATAAAGATCTCTAAAATCTTTCTTTGTCAGAAAGGCACTTTCGCCGTGCCTCCTTTTCAGGCGTCCAATCTTATGGGCATAAATTGTTACTATAGAGGGGAAATGGTTCTGGCTACATCCATCCATTCAGAGTAGCGCATGTACGGTATGTAGGCCTGATACGGACACAAAAAATTCAGAAAAGCCTATTTGCAGGAGAAGATTGGCCAGATTCTGAATGTTGTTGTTGGACGTTTTACTTTGAGGTTCTATTTTTTATTTATTTATTTATTTATTCATTTTTTATGATGCAAACAAATGAATAAATATGCTCTTCCATGACAAATCATCACTGTTGTTTTTATTTCAGATAAATAAGATGTAATGTGGACATATCAAAAGTTAAGTCAAACCAGACATTTTCCATAAATCTGCCAATCACAATTTTCCTCTGACACCACTGGCGCTAGCTGTCTAGAAATAAAAAACACCCAGGAAAGTGGGGCTTTTGTACAAAATTTTAAAAATAACAAACAAAAGAGAAGAGTGTTATACTTACAACCATACCGTTTAGGGACACCCAGCAGTCAGGTGGGAAGTCTTGGAGGAGAGGCACCAGATACTGGAGACAGCCATCCCAGTGACACAGAAGCAGCATCATCCCTATCAAATTAAATATTCTTACCACTGCACTAGCCAGGTCATAGGTCATATGGAAAATCTGCCAAAAAGAAACAGAAGAAAGGAGAAACAAAGACTTCAGTTAGACCTCAGTCACTTGTTTAAGTTTAGATGTTTAGTGTCTCTAAAAGTCCATATTTTTTAATATTTCTCAGATACATAAAAGACAAAAACAGACGAAAGATGCTCACAAAAGTATCACCTTTGAAGTTGAAAGCATGATGGGCTTGATTGGTAACAAAGAATTTAGCTATACAAGTGTATGTAAGTCTGTGTGTCTGCACTCGCAATTGTTAAGCTGTTCCAAAACAGGAGGAAACACACATACAGAACAGAGTAGGTAACACATGGGAGGTGGGCTGATTGATAAAGTGAACGCAGGGCTCTGGAATAATTAGCCAGTGAGTGCATTTAAATGCCATGAGCCGGGACAAGTGTTAGCACTGGTGTGGCTATTCAATCAAAGCAGAGAAGTTTCAGAATAGAAAGTCATCAGTGGGGTGAGTAAGCACATCTGCAGCGAGAAGCCATTTCATTTGCATCGGATCTGGCCCAAGTGAATTGGCTCACGCCTGGGTGGCTGTGGTACTCATTGAGAATTTCTCATTAGCATGTGAAACCCATTACTTATTTCCAGGTTAGTTATTCCACAATCTTCCTCACACTGAAGCTTAATTTGTCCTTTCTAAAAATAAAAAAAATAATAAACTGAAATTAGATAAAAGATTATTGCTGATTGGTTCGTTTTGGATAATAAACTTGCCCCATTTCCCATTTAGATGTATTAAAAGAATATGATCTGGAAGTAATAATTATCTATTTTAAGTTGATGACTTTTGATTACACATAAATGAACCATTTTTCTTATATTAAATGTGATTACAATTTAATGGGTTCACATTATTACCAAGAGATTGGAAAAAAAGAGAAAGGAGAAAATCTATTAAAATATAATAAATATAGACAACAAGCAAGTATTGACTTATTAATGTGAAGCAAGAATATGTGAATCATGTTTTAATATGTTCCACCAATCTTTCCTCATTTTATTTGTTCTTTATTTAGCTGGGGAAGTCCCTTTAAGATGTGAGATCTCTACTTCCAGGGAGTCCTGGTCATTTCTCTTTCCTTGTCTTAAACTGTGTGGTAGAAAGAAAAATGTTAAACACAGACTGATATTCTTTCTGAGACCACCTTTTCTGTCTGTATATGATTAATCCCCAAGTGCTTTAAATGCTCTTTGAATCCAAAAATCTTTGCGTCAGTCTGTTATGACTGTCCTGTAACCTTCATGCACAAAGGACATTGTCCACACTGAACAGAGGAAAGAACAAGAGCCTGAGCTGATGCTCAGATCTCCGCGGTTCAACTTTTCCACAGGGAGATACAGCACATTGCCCTGAAAGGCTAAAATTAGCCTCAAGCTTACAGGATGGCTTTCTCAATTCACCAAGTATCGTCTCTGCTCTTCCATCTGTACTCTTAATTTAGCTGAACTACCTCTCCCTCTGTTCTGTGTTTGTTGACATTAATTAAAGTTTGATTATATAAGGTGAAAGAACAACAGACAAAGAGAGAGAGAAACAAAACAGATATGGAGACATAAAAGTAACTTAAAACTGAAAGAACATATTCCAGAGGGATTGCAGCAGTATTGTAAAACAGGAAGTGGCACTTTGGTCCCCTCTTTGAATTGCAAATTATTTGCAGCAGGCAAAAATAGAAAAAGGTCGATTGCTTGTCTGCTTTTTCCTTCCCTCGGCATAATAAAAAAACACAACAAAATAGGCTGAAAAGGGGGAGTCTGAGGGTGGAGGTTATTAGGGAAATCAGATGATGAAGGTAATGTGTGTGAAGGTTGTACAGAGGTTTTCCAAATTCTCAGGGACTGTCTCACATTGCTGGGAAGCCTCTGTGACCTTTGGGTCAGACTGAGTCCAGAAGGGAAAATGTAGAAACTCATTAACAGAGTGTGGAGTTTGTTTGGGTTTTTATTGCAGGAGCATCACTTTGTTGCTAGTGGCAGTAGGTAGCTTAAAGGTAGAAGTTCATTGTTAGAGTGGAATTTTTACAAAAGGAGGCTTTGGGTGTATGTAGAGGAATCATCTCATGATTTTATAAAATAACCTTCACAGTGATGTGCAAATATATGAGGCCAAATGTAAACTCATCTGAAATGAAAGATTATTTGCAGGGATACACAAATATGATAGATGTGTATTTCTTTGAGTATGTTCTATCATATCCAGTGCCTTGTAATAAAGTATTAGATAATCAGAAAGGAAGGAAGAACAGAAGGAAGGTTGTGTCCCAGGGTGATATCACTAAGTAAGAGAAAATGTGGTATTTCCCCAGAACTAGGAAGCTTGAACAAGCCTCTTTAATTAGCCACTGCACATTTTCTAATCGCCTGATTTTTATAAAATGGAAACAAAGCTAATGTTTAAGACTAATATAGGCTAAAACTGTGAGAAGACATCCAAAATCTTGCCCTTATTAACTGTTTTGTGTGCTGTTTCTGTAATGCTGCATTAATTTGACTTAACAACAGTGACCATCTGTTTGTGTTGGTCTCACTCATTTCAAAGTGCAGCTTGGCTTGTATTTTCCAACACAGCATCTGTAATCATAAACCATTTCACATATCATGTTGATGCATTTTAAGTTTTTTGCTTGTCACAGTTTACCTGGCTTCTCGGCTGCCAGTGTGACAACCTTCAAGTCATTAAATTTTCATTATTTGAATGTAAAGTTAAAATAGAGTAATACCAACATCATGGTGGTCATTTGCAAATTATTCTTGGGTGGTATTATACAGTGTCTGAAACCAAAGCACAACTCAACAATCGTGGAGGAGAATGATGCCACTGTCGTCTTCAGCAAAAATTAAAAATGTCCATAGAAAATGAAAAGAAAGCTTTGAATTGGTCTTAAAACTCCCCATTTCAAATTCCAATAGGGCATTCTTGAGATGTACAGAAGCAAACCATATCTTCAGAATCGACAGCCCATTCAAGGGCTCCAGCTAGTTACAGCTATTGTGGCATGAGAGACCAACTATATACAATATAGAGTGGTTTTAGTCAGTTGTGCCTCATCACTGTATGAGAAACTCTATGTGTACATATTAGCTAAATTAAAAACTTGACAGCAACGAAAACAGTTACATCTCAGCTTAACTCTTAACTTTCAGTGCTCCACTTAGCCAGTTGACTGAGTCAGTCAGCTCAACTCTTTTGTTTTGTATTTCTTCTCTATTTGTCAAAGAAATCTCACTATTTTATTAAACAGTCTGAATTGCACGGCAATAATGCAAATATTTACAATTCAAATTGGTGCAAACAACTTTTTGGTTCAAAACATTTGCATCAAAATGAATAGTAGATTCATATTTTGTAACTGTTTCACAGTTTGCTGTGGGACTGGGCTTCCATGTGTATGATTGTGCCTTGGTGTGTAAAGCAGTAAAAGATTATCATAACTAAAGTTAGACCTAGAGAGCAGTCATCCAAACTGAAGTTTAAAGCTAAAGAAAAGGTAACATAGCCAAAAGCACTACTGATGCTCCTGGCTTGCATTGTCAAGGTATTGACTAAGAATTTGGTGGATGAAATTTACATTTGACAAGAGACAACCTAGATGTGATATGATATTTACACAAAGTCACATGCTGGTTGTGTCCAGCCATAAAAACACTTGTCCTCATCTATCCATATTTACTAAATGGACAATAAGATACAGGGATGTTTCCATTTAGAAACGCATTCCTACAAATATCATTTCCAGGGCTCAAATGAATGGCATCTGTAAAGTTCAACATGGAGTATCCATGCATATTAATGAAAACCATGCACATGGTCCAACATGTGTTAAAGTTTACCCCAATTTTTTTTTCATCTAGTCATCTTATGTATTGTAAGCTGACCTTTTGAATTTGACGTGCAGGGAAAAGAGCATGCAGAAGAATTACTCATCATCAAGCTCTGGGCTTCGGACATGCAATTACAAAGTGATCTTTATGCATCTTTAAATTGGACATGAGTGACCTCTGTCTGAGGTTAGTGAGGATTAGCATGGGACTAATTTGAAGGGATTAAAACCACCACTGACTATTACATTGAGGGATAACAACACTGCTTCCAGGAAAATCTGGAATTCTCCTGCTTAACATCATCTTCTAAATCTCCTTTTTGGATCTCTCTTAGTTCCGTTTAATCACAAAATTACAGTTTAACTTGGATTTGTTTAAAAATCAAATGCAATGTAATGAGAATTCATTGTAATTGAGCAGAACTTGCTTTCAGCATTTTCTCAGCTGGGTTTCTTTTCTACACGGCAAACAAGTTGTTCTGTTTGATCAGTTTGCAAACTCCACATAAAGCTATATATTTAGACATGGACACATTTTCAATGCCAATGTCTCCTTTAAGGAAAAGCAGCTTGCTAGAAGTAATTGTAATTCACGTGACTCCTATGCGCAATGCATAATCATGCTGATGTAAGTGTAGTTCAGCAATAAATAGACATAAATGGAGTTGGCATTACTTCAGAGCTTCAGGCAATATACTGTATGCTCTGGGAACCTCATCAGTGTGCAGATCTGTTTACAATACAGTCTAGAATAGATTAGACTGCACAGAAGGAGGAGAGAAGAAATCTTTCCAGTGATGTTATACGTATACATGTACCTTCTGCATCAAAAGCTCAGTCAGTAGCACATGGCTAGAGACTTAATTGAAGGGCAGTTAGGAATCAATGAGATCTTTGCGAGTAGTAATCAATTCATGTAGCAAAGCACAGCTTAAACAAAAGATTATTATGTTCAATTGCAAGCAGTAATTCATGCCAAGAAAAACGTTCTTTGGAAAAGTAATAAGGCCATGTGTTTAATTATTAGTAGCATCATCGTTGTGCTGGCCTATAGTAAAGAAAAAAATGGTTGAATATGTAAAATAAATAAATAAAAGAATATATGAAAATCTAAATAAAATCTAAAAAATGCATGAAATGCTTCTATACGATGTTAGCACCTTATAGTTGTATTGTAAGAAGAAAAATGAAAGAAGATTATCAAAAGATAATCACAGTTTTGTTGTTTGCATTGATACTGTTGAGTGGCCCTGCTCCAGTCAGCTTACCCAGACTATTTCAGTCTTAGGCTATCTTCAAAAATCATGATCAAAGCTACTCCACAATGAGGAGATGGAAGTAATAACAGACATTTACAGTTCAAGCACATTGGGCTGAGTCACAGATTATATTGTTATCTGCTTCTGCTTTTCTTTGTGGGTCTGTAAGTACAGCTCACAAAAGAACAAATAGAGTAGGAGCTCATTTATGTATAAGGAAGTGACAATAGTTTTCTTTTTTTCACTTTTAGTAGTTTATATGATATCGTCCACACATTCAGACTGCAAATGTGTGATGATAGGTTTGTGACCTCAGCAGATGCATATTTGTGTGTGACATAAAACTGATAAATGGTTGCTAAAATAACCGGTAAACAAGTGTAAGAAAATGCATTTGTGGTGTTAGAGAAATACACACTTCCCCTCATTGCACTAACCAATTAATGCTTTCATGTAGATAAGTCATTCCTTTGTAGTGTCAGTCATGAAATAAGATACTCGTTCTTTTCATGTAGCTCTTTCCTGTGGGAACGCCATTACTCCTCTGCTCTGTTCTCCATCATTTCTTTGTCTATCAGCATTCTCTCTCTCATTCTTCACCTAAGCACATCACGCTGTACCGCAAACCTGGCTGCCATGCCCGCCGTTTCACCCGCTCTGCATCTATTTTGGTCGTGTAACTGTGATAACCTCAACACTTCTGTTCTGCCTTAATCTGCGCTATCCCATTCAGAGTTGCACTGGCAGAAGAAGCATCCTCTGGGAAATGGGCTGGCAAAGTCATGGAGATCACGTTTATGATGTTGTACATGTTCTGCATAGTTGATGGATAGTTTTAGGGAGGGATACTGAATTTAGGAAGGTAAACATTAATTTGAAATTATATTTAAGTATTATGGACTTCCTTCATCAGTATCTCAAGATATTGTGACCCTCGAAGCATGCAAAGCCTTCTTTTGTTCTCTTATTTCTAGGGATTAACATGTGCCATTAATGTATGCAATTAATATTTGCACGTTATTCAGGATATTTATTTCAAAGTTTTATAAAAATCTCCTCTGCGTGAGGAATGCTTAGTGCATCAGGGGAACAAGTCAACGTATTTATGAATCAATGTTCTATTGATTTGTACCTGAAACTCGAGCAGTGGTAGCATCAACCCTACTCCGATAAATCATGTACGTGCAACTCTTCAAACAGGAGCTGTCCTTACAGTTCAGACAGCAACACCTGTAAACTCTGTACACTCAGCACAACAAAGGAAAATAGCTGAGATATTACATGTGCAGGCATATTCTCCAAAAATATGCCTGCACCCGCAAGAATAACTGTTCCTACATGACCCACTTTCCTTCCATTTGTCTAGTTATGCAAGTCTGGTGGCAGTTTTCAGGTATTAAATCACCATCCTTAGTTGGTCAGTCTATCTATTATGAGAGGAAACAGGGGCAGAGACAATGAACTGAAAAGATGACAAGGAAAGTTATGCAACATTCATGCATGCCTCTCCACTTCACTTGTAAATGCTTCAGTTAAAAGTTATTTGTCTGCCATTATCTCAATTGACTCCTTTTGCCGCTGTCATATTGTTATCACATTGTCACCTGATTCATTGTTTGATAACAGATATGGTGTGTTTATTTGACCAAAGAGCAGTCATAGTTTTAGACAATGGAAGATAAAATTAAGGGAAAAGGAGGGGGAAATGCAATACAGAAGTCATAAAGGACAGAAGAAAAGAAAGAAGGAAGATGAAAGAAAAGGAACATTAAAGAAGGGAAATAAATAAGTAAAGACAAAAGAAAAGACAAACTCAAATTCAGTGGACTAAGGAAAAATAGGAAAAGAGTAGGACAGAAAAGGGAGAAAAAAAACAAAAACAAAAGGAGATAAAAAATTAACAACAAAAAGGAGACAAAGTGCGGAGGAGTGAACAAGAAGGAGGTGTGCAGCCTTGTAGGCTGAGTGTTGGTTGTCCCAAGAAGCCAGTCATGGAAGATTAGTGCCCATGTGAGAGCAGGAGGGATTTGACGGGATTGCACAGGGTGACCTGCTGTGCTCATGTAAACATCAGCAAGATGGACCCTTCCTACCACAGTGTAAAGTGAGGACGCACCTTTCTCTGTATGCTGGGGGCTGGATACACCTCCCAGTGTGAACTCGGACTATTGAATCATCCATCCTTAAAGCAGCAATTGAACCTTTCTGTTTGGCTCAAACACAACTTATGATACCTCTCATGATAGCCGTGTGTCTTCTAAGCATGACGTGCACAGAGCACCATTAAAGTACAACAGTAAATGCTCACACCAATGAGAGTTATCTGGCATTATAAGTCACAGTAGAGCATCAGCACATTGTTGAAGCCTATATATCTCTTACTGTCCTAGCTGTCATATCATGCTGACACACTGCATAATCCTATTTGTGCTGTAGCAGTCCATGCAAAATAATACGTCTCTACAGTGTTATTAGATGCTGCTGCTCTAATGATGCCTCTTTGTGTAAGAATGCACATTTCTCTGTTAAAATTCACATAAGCAACTTGGTTTCAGTAAAAGCGAACAGTTGTTGTCACAACAGATGGACGAAGGATGCTTCACTAAATTTATCCGATGCAACATTAACTCTTGGTAAGTGAAACACAAAGAAGCTTAAATGCTTCACTAGTTACTAATTAATTATTTTACTCAAGGCATCATTACAGGATACCTGCAATGAGTGGTGGTACTCCATTCTAAGTATTGAAGGAATCATTACTTCATGTGTCTCATGCAGAACCAGTCAATCAGACCTGCCGTGATTGGTCTTTGATTCAGTTATATTATAGATATATATAATATTATAGAGTATATGACTCCCTAACTATTTTAATCATCAACCAACTGTTTAGGCTTTTTTTAAGCAAAAATACAAAACCTTGGACAGTTGAAGCTTTTCAAATGCAAAGACAGCAGGTTTAATATCTAATTCGTAATCCTTATACATGTAGTCACTCAAGACATGTGAAATAGACCCTTTTTAATTATTCCATGTTTCATCATCTAAATCAAAGAAGCAAGTTGCAGCAACACAAGTACAGAGAGTCTAGTACATGTCATCGTGATTATAATAGCTTATCCTATTTAAGTACCAGGTATCTCTTCCCTCAGTGTAACACCCGCACTAACCCCCAACATACCTCCTACATGCAGCAGCCAACAGCCCAGCCAACAAAAATAACTTGAAGATAAGCCCAATCTCCACACTTATCACCTCATCCCCCTCCCAAGACTATATTTGTTATCTGTCTTCTGTCTGCTTACTGTACTGTGCACAACATGGTGAAGGAAGCTTGTCTTCACAAAGGGATATCCCATGGGGATGGACAGAAGATCAAAGCTGTTTTTTTACTCAGAACTCTGCAGGAGGTTAATGAACATCAAGGAAAAACGTTGCTGCTAAATATGACATGAATTCAAGAACACAATTATGTAACAAATAACAGAAGCTAACTTGGTTTAATTCTGTTAAAACTGCTGAAACATCTATACCTCAAACTCAACATAACAAGCTGGCAGTAGTTTGGGGGGTATTGTGCAGCATATTTCCTTTTCACTGCATATTTGAGATAGAAACAAAAACATATATTGTATAGATATTTATTATTAAACCCTCTTTATTAGTATGTTTTTTTTCATTGATTTTATGCAACAGTTGAAATTAAGCCGCCTGTACAGAGAAGCTCTCCACACTGTTTTTTCTCTATTTTTTATTTCTCTGTGTCACTACCTTTCTGTCTTTCTGTCTGTCCTACTGTCTGTACTTTGCAGACATGTCTCTTTATATTTTACTTCAAAGAAAGGGCTGAACTGAGAGTCAGACTGACAGCGACAGGAAAGACACAAAGGGAGTGAAACAGAGAGAGCAATAAACAAAGGTACCCCCAGTGGAGGAGTGCACAAAATCAGCTCTCAGCAACAGTGTGATACAAAATGACCTGTACAACCGACCAGCAGCTGTTGGCTTAGGCAGAATAAAAAGGAATCTAAGCTCAATTTATATGATAATGCACCTTTGCTTTGCAACTTTTGCAACAACAGAGTTTAGCAAAACAGCAACACCATCTGCCAGCTTCTATTTTCAGTCATGTCCTGTATGTCTCATTAATGATCAAATTCAGATGGTCGGCTTAACATATGTGTTGTTCATTCATTCCCATTCAGCCTTTGTTAAAACTCAGAGTCTACAGTGGTGATCTCATTCAAAATATAGATTAAAAAAAAAACTAAACAAACCACTCAAATAAATTAAGAAATAACAGGCTTTGTCTACAATGCAGAGTTTGATGTCTTAATATTCTCAAATTATACTAAAACTTTACATTAGGTCTTACTATGGTCATAAACCTTGATAAGACTTCTTTTTTTCATCCATTCATTTTCGTGATGACAAAGTTATGAATATTTTTGGTTAGTGTTATGGTATCTACCATAAAAGCTCATTTATTGTCAATTTTTGGAAAGCACTGCTACCAGCAAAATGACGTGCAACCTTACTTCAGGTTTAGAACATAAATGACACAACAAAACACAGTAAGTTCAATACAAATAAGCATAGGCTTTTTTCTGTCCAACACTGTGATATTACTGGTTAAAGCAAGAATGTATATTGCACTGTAATCTGCTACACAGGCCTTTACCCCAATAAATATCAGCTGGCAATCCATAAGATAAGGTTGTTTTTGTTATTTGGTTTGTTTATAAGCTTGGCCGTTTTCTAAAAAATCTGCATGATATAAGACAAGTGTTGGATAAACTATACCTCTATGTTTTGCTTGTCTCGTTGCTCTATAGCATGACTAAATAAGTTCAGTTTATCTTAACCCCCAGCTCCCCTCTTATTATCTATTTATGAAGATAACTCAGACACACCTTAGCTGTTTAAACATTTGATATAACAAGACTACTGCTTGCGCAGTCTCAACTCATACTATTATTGATTTAATCATTGTTTTGGAGTTGTTATGCAGTGATTTGTGATATAAAATTTGAGACATTCTCAACTTCAGTAAAACATCAAAACACATCAATAAAGCATATAAATCTTTGTCTGTTTTAACATCAATCTAAACCATATGGTCAAGCAATTAGCACTCTCTACTCCAGTTACCATGACCAACTAGCAACAGAAGGAGCACTGAGTGACTTGGCAAGTGGAAATGAGTTAAGTCAGCAGGGAAAAAGGAAAATAAGTTGTTCTTTCAGGCAGTGGAGCTTGGGATTTTCCTACTTCCCTTGGGCTAATAGTGAGCTTCCTCAGCGAGCTGAGCAAGAACACAGTTCATGGCACATTATCCTCATCGTCAGAGAGCTTTGTTTCAAAACAGAGAGGACAAGAATACAGACAGCATAAGAGAGAAAAAGCAAAGTCCTTCATTTTGTTGGCTCAACAAAATTGGACTGAAGGAGTCCATTAGGTTATTGTGTGTGACTGGACTCTTTTATTTGTAGGGACATTTTTGGTGGAGAAGAAACAGAGAGAAAGGGCTGAAGGTAATATTTGTTTCAGAGAGGATTAACAGCTAACTTCTGCACCAAAAGAAATATGTTCATTACCTGGAAAAAGGGAGTTTATGTATTGTTAAATGAAGCTTTTGAAAAAAAGTCTCCAGTGTACAGCTAGAAAAACAAAAATCCTACAATTTTGTTTGAAAAACACGTTCCAAAAAAATCATACCATGCTTTTTGTGACAGGGACTGTTTGTCCAAACAGGGACAGGCCTGTCTCCCTCACAAATGTCAAATGTGTTACAGTCATATTGTCACACATAAAAACACATGACTGAGCTCTTTATCTTCCTGTCGGCTGCATCTCCTGCACACAAGACAAGAAATATCTGCACTAACTCCAACAAACCACTATACAAGGTAAAGTTCTGAAATCTCTTCATATCAGGACCAGCAATGTTACAATTATTTGCTAGAACATCCATTTATGTACAGGATGCACAGGGAACTGAAGGTAGAACCCACAAACCTTTTATTAAAAAGTCAATTCTGGATAAGAATTAGCTATGAGAATGCTTATCTGCTTGATTTTTCCATAAAAGTAGAAGTTGCTATTGTTGGACTTGTAAAGCCAAGTTCAACAAAGCATGCACAAACACCTCTGTGGAGCCTGAACACAGATGTAAAATGCAAAAGCAAAGAAGATGGAACAGTGAATTTACTATTCTGTAGCCAAAGGTTTAGTAACAATAAGTTGCCTCCAGACATGCTTTAAAAACATATGCAATATGTTTATTTAACGCATTTGTTAGTCAGTATCAAGACTGCATTGATGTTAAGCTCAAGATCTTGCTTAATATTTGGTTTTATGTCTGAATTTTGTTTTTTGTTTCTGTGTGTGTGTGTGTTCTTGTCCTAAACAATTTATTCCTGGTCTAATATTCAAAATCTGATTTGTGGTCATGTGTTTGGAGTGATTTAATGCGCTCACAGTCAGCTGAATAATCATTATATTATTACACTGGTCTAGGACTGTACTAAAATAGTCCCATGGCAGTATGTTAAACTTTCATAAAGAGCAATCTACTGATGAAAGTTCATTATCAAAACTTTTTTTCTTTTTTCATATGCACAGAATTATTTATGTATAAAATTACAGTCTTATAGATTTGAGTAAAACTGTTACTAAAGTGTAACACTGCAAAGCAAGTTGCACACTTTTGTCACAAAGTTTGAGTTTGTTACCCCTCCCATCAAGCACTTTTGTGTATTCATTAAGTAAGGCATTGAGAAGTTATAGGATTGAAACATCCTGCTTGCTTTAAAATACATGCTTTTACAGGTGTTAATGTTAGAAATTCATTTTTCAAGCTCTCCAGGTAGCAACTCCCATCACCATTTGCAAAACAGATAAAGATGGTGAATTTGTGACAGACATATTCATTTGTAATCCAATTACATTAAAGGTTTTCTGGGTGTCCAGAAAAAAGTCTATTTGCACAAATTCCATCAGGCCCGACATGCACCTGCAAAATCCACAAGTCAAATTACAATTACAGATTCATGGACAGATGCATAAAATGCAATCAAAATTTTCAACACAACTTTTTTTATTATGATGGAGGAGTAATGTAAAAAATAAAATGTTACATGAATCGAAGTAAAGACATCAATGCAGAGACAGGTGACACAGACAGAGCAAATGCTCCAGTAGAAGCTTTAAGGCTGGACTGTGCCAGTGGGATTAATGTCTCCCTTGACTCACATGTAACTGCATCCAAGTGCACACTAGAAAGAATCTGTCGAAAGGTCATGGGGCAACCACCATGGTGCAGTGGATATCTCCTTTATCATAGCTGCAACATTTGAACCACTTTTAAGAGGGTAGAATTTCCACTCTTACCTGCACATTCATCTCAATTTATTTACCATCATGTGATGCTGTGCATGAAAATGAGGTCCCTGTTCTTCTTGATGGTCTATTAAATATTAATCATCAACGTGTGACCTCCGCTACCTCCTTTTTTCTTAACTTTTTTTTTTTTTTTTGTAGCAGCATAACAAAATTTGTGGCTAGCACACACCTGCTCTAAACAATATTTAAAGGGATTTGTAACTTTAATGTGTAATTTCTAAGATGATCTCAATTACATGTACAAATGATGTGCAAAAATTACATTTTTTAAACTCTAAAAATTAATGACCTTATCTATCATTGCAGCAAGAAAGCCATGCATGGAACTAGTGGATCAATATTTCCTATTGAGCTGCAATGAAAAAGTTCGGTTGAACCATAAAGCTTCCTTAGACCACAGGGTATAAAATGCACAGATGCACACACAAACAGATAGGCATGACAACAATCCTCAGCCTTTCACATCACATCACACCACATCAAATCACTGCACATAACAGGAAACAGTTGTACAGAGTCATTAGCCAACGGCTTTGCTCTAACACAGTTCTTTCACAGAGGAGATTCCTGCACCCCAACACATTTCTACCACTCAATTCTGTTTGTGTCCTGCAACTAAATGCTGTTTGAGAGAGCATAGTAATGAGTCTTGTTTCCATTTAATTATCTCCTATAAATGTCATTTGCTTCTCTCTGAGATAACAAATGGATGAATTGATTGTATATTGGCTTTATTGTTTAATGAAGCACCACAGTCACCGATGAACTCAAAAATAAAACCAAAGATTCTTTGCATGTATTGGGATAGAAATGATTTACTTAATTTAGCATGATCTTAGCAGCTGTGCACAATAATATAGAGTCTTTAAAATACAGCAGAGGAGTAAAATGCAGGAAGTGCGCTATGTGAAAGAATTGTCCACACTGCCTACAGCCTGTTGTTTCGTCTCTTTTGGCTTTCTCTTGCTAACACATGGTTCAGCATGTCATGAGTCAGCACAACGTGTGTGTGCATGTGTGTGTGTTTGTGATTATGCACCTATGTCCCTGCTTGACTCTGGGGCAGTAGCCTTATGGCTCCCAGCTCTTGGCATACCTCTTTCTGAGACAGGTGATTAAGACCAAACACATTGTAAGGCTCACTAATCGGCTTTGGCACCAAACTATCTGTTGCTGCAAAGCCAGCCTCATAACGGATACATGATGAATCCACCTTGCTTAAGTTTATTTACAATTTAGAAGGAAATGCAGTTAAATTCAAGAGGTACTTTTAAAATTGCTTGTTTTACTGGTTAATAGACAGATACATCGATCTTTATCTAGCTTATATGGAAAGCACTGACTGTTTGTCTTTGATTTGTGAAGACTTGGAGATGTCCCCATAGGCTATATTGCGTTGGAACAGACTTTTTTCTTAGTGTTTTCAGACAATATCAAAGAAATTATCCACATGTCAAAGACAAGATGTTGATTATCTTGGCCTTCATCAGAGCCAAAGAACAGAGATGATGTTTTCGATTGCCCAGAGGGATATTTTAGCAAGAAAAATCTACAAATGTCATACATATTAATTTATGAGTCAGAAAAACTAAATCTGATGCCTGTTAGGTATTCTTAATAGGTTTAAGCAGGACTTATATTGCAGGTCTTTTACTTGTGCTTGTTTTACATTATATTGGTATTTTACTCTTAGAATTTAATAGTTATTAAAGTTTCCTATTCTGCTTACACACACTAAACTGGATACCCAGGTCAGTCGGCTCATATTTTCCCCTTTGAGATCATTTTACCAACTGTAAATTGACCTATGCTCTGGCTGACAGATCTATGCTGGCTGAGTCTAATTAACACGTCTCTTGCTTATTGTTAAGCACTCGGCTGTAAAAGAGAATCTAGACACAGAACAGTTTTCCAGCAGATGGGTTTGTAATTAAACTGTAACAATTTCAATATCAATTTCAGGTAATTCTAAATTGTGTGAAAGTAAAAAGACAACCTGATCCTGAGAACTGACTCAATCTGTCACACTGATCTTTATAGCTCTAAAGCTGTTGCTGTTGCTGACAAAGTGGAGTTGCACATAGGGGCCTTCTTAGTTGTCACTTCCTACAGGCAGCTGTTAATTACCCTTCAAGAATTAATTTTCTTTACCCTCACCCTTTCACTTTTCTTTTACCTTTAATACTAAACATAGCACTTATTGCATGTCATTTCTTAATATTATTAAGGAATACCATTGCTCAGTGACCCCCCTCCACCCTTATCCAATGTATGGTGTGCATTAGATTGGCAGAAGTCTTAGAAAACTCAGTCTTAAGGACTTTTTTAGGCCATCAACTCAGTTGTGGTGATGAAAGTGCAAATATACAAGGCAGTTAATGGGTGTTCATGTGAATGAGAAACATTTAAAAATTATTCTGTAAAACTAAATTTATTATTATTTTTTTACATTTTATTTTAGTGTTCATTTGGTTTAAATACTAAATCTGGAGTTTGGGTTTAATTTTGATTAGGAAATTACTTGACAGTTACAGGGACTCTTATTTAGCCTGTTGTCATGAGTTGCCAATTTATCTACACTTTTATTTTACCTCATGAGATTAATTTATCTGCATAATTTAAAAAGTGACACATAAAGAATAGTCTGTACTGAATAAAACTAAAATTAGCATTGTAGTGATGCAACTGTACTAAATCAGACTGCATAATGTTATACTAATATATAATGGACAATCACAGTCAAAAACAATGATGACATTCCAACATATGTCCCGTATGTCTTCACTGATGACTCATTTGGAAAGAAAGAATTGAAAAAATATTTAATGTTGTAGTAATAGAATCAACATGGTTTTGTTTTTTCCAATCAAAATGCAACTCAGCAGATGTAAGATGGAGCTGCAGCATCTTCTACATATATTGTTTGTTTGCTTTTTTAAAGACTACAAATTTGCTTTAGGAATAGCAGTTTTGCTGCCAAAATATAACGGTAAATGTTTAAAATTGTTAACCTAATTTAAAGGTGTTTCTCTATTTAGTGTACTGAATACAGGGCGATGATGACTCATTTCTCAGTGTAGTCAGTATTGAAAATGAAATGTACCATTTTTTACAGTGAATACATTTATTAAAGTTGAAATTGGTGAACGAAATGCAGTTGCTTAAAGCTTAAATTAAATAATTTGGAAGTTTTAATCCACAGTGCAGTAGGAGACGTCCTCAGCCTGAGGCCTCAGATGGGCTAGAGCCACCCCTGGGGGTTGGTATCCAGCCACAAGCACAACCTGAGCCCTTTAGCTTGAGCTGGGATCTGGCAGGAAGCCTGCTGGCCATGGTGAGCCAGATGTGACACTGGGAGCTCTGGGGATTTTCTACATCAGTTTAAAAATGTTATCCCTTTAGTCTGCTTTTGCATTTTTCCTTAAATACAATAAACCAAAATCAGCACTGAATGCGCTGATGTATTAATCAGGTACTAGCAATCTACATAGACAAATCTATCAGTGGTAACACAAATTATTAGACTGTCTCCAACTTTAGCACTTATCAAAAAGCTAATAGCATAGTTAGAGAGGAAAAAAAAGATAGTATGACTCTAAGGTCATTGGTATAATTAGCTCTGTGTCTGTGAGGGGATGAAATAATAAGAGAAACATACGGGCAACAGGGGTGGAAATGAATAGGAGCAGGGGGCAAAAATACCCTTGAAAGTTACAAAAAGTGCCAGTGAAATAAAAGATGAAAGGATGGAAAATGCCCTCATTAGTTGTTCTCATTATTTTAGTGAATTATTAAATACTCAGCCATTTAAAATGATTCCCTGTTCCGCCACTAAAGGTAAGAGAAAAGAATCCATAACAAAGGTACTTTTTTTCCCCTCAGTATCATCTGTGAGAATTAACATTTTAAATGCATAAATTATAGCCATATTAAGTGATTAGAAAACAATTAAAGGCACTGAAGCAAGCTGGAAACACAGCAAAATAATAAACCTTCAAGTCCTTATAGACTATCTACTACAATTTCAAGCATAAAAAATGTAGATTTGATTAATAAATGCCTCATTAGGATCATGTTTGAAATCACTCCTGATTTTAATATACACAACATAAATTGGCAGGTAACTCACAATAAGTAATTAAATGCAAATTTAGCCACAAAGCTAAATCAATTACTGGTTAATAATTGTTATTAATTATTAGTTATTAATATTAATTGCTAATTTTTGCTAATTGTCCAACTTTGTGACTTTTTATAGGTGCAAAGCACTGACTGGAGCAATTCAAGCACGGAATTAGAGCTACTTGATTCAAGGCTTAAAGACAGCAGCTACTCACTCGAATGAAAAGAGCTTGCCAAGCGGATGAGTCAAAAATTTGTTTCTTGGTCCTAAGATATTGGGACCCATGTTTGGATGATATTGTGCAAGAGAGGCAGGAATCATAATACCTTTACAAAAATAAAAAGAATTGTGAAATAAACTATGCAGAACTTTTACAGCCAACAATTTCATAGTAAAGTTTTTTTTATCTTTTATTTTGTGTGAAAAAAAGAAGCCTCATGTTTCAGTTTCTTTGCCAAATGATTTTAGAAAATCAATGTACTGCAGAAAAAAATACAGGGAAAACATGTTGATGTCAGTGAAAATGAAATTTATTCTGTTTACACATCAGAAACAAAGAGTTATTTTCAGATGTGTAAACAATGCACCAGCCTCCATTTGGTTGGTGCTTGTTTAAATTGTCGTGTTTGAGCACAGACCATATTTACCGCTCTGCGTGACCTTCACACTGTATGCTATAATTTCCCAAAGCTCTCCACATTGCAATAATTATGTGAGGACAAACACATGAATGAATGGTTGCACAAATAAGCATGCATAAACAGCAACATTCAGTAGCACGAATACCAAGCAAGGTAGAGTCTGAGTGTTTACAAATAACTTAACTACACAACCAGTTCTGAGAGACTTTTAAATGTAATGTTACTAATACCTACTGTATAAGGTCATTCTTCCCTTCTTCTGTTATTTTCTGACAAGTCTTACATTTATGTCTTATGAGAGACAATTAAGTGAGTTGCTTTAAAAATAACTGTGAGTTCCTCTGAGTAGCGCTGTAAACCACTCAGCTGTTTTATTTAAAACCCAGATTACGCTTCCCAGCAGCACTCACTGTATGATTTCCTGTTTTGGCATAAACACATTCAACAAATGAAAAATGAGCATTTACTACAACATGACAGTTAATCAGATTTATCACACCTGCAGCTGACAACAGTCTAATTTCTAACATACATCTCCTTCTTAAATGCCATTTTACATGCTGTGTAAGAAAATTCTCCACCTGTGGGTAAAGATGAAGGAATGTAAGATGCATGTGCGCAAAGGATACCTAAACCACACATATTTGACTGGTGTGAGGTTAGGATGTGTGAGAGATGAAAGAGAGCACTGACAAAAAACAAAACAAAATAACAAATCTGACTTTACCCAGTTCAGACTGTCCAGCCTGCGATGGTGAAACAACAGCTACCGTTGCTTCACAGATGGAGGACAGAGATGTGACAAAGTGACGGAGCACATGACAGATGAAGGAATGACAAACTCACATACAGGCTGGAGGATGATTTATTGTAGAGACTCACTGTCCAAATAACTAACTGAGCTCAACGCTGAGTGATGTAATGAAGGTTCACTGCTTGAAACCCATTATGATGGAGGGACTGCACTTGTCCCTCCATTAAATTTCTAATCCTGCATTCTACACCTAACAAGTTGCGACAGCTTGGAATTTCTCCACTCAGAGACATTTCTTTCCATTCACATCTCCTATGCATGTGTCTGATTGTCCTGTTGTTACAAAAATAACCATATTCAATTTGTGTTCTGCACGATCTGTATAATTTTAAGCAGACTGAGGATGGACACAATAGCATGTGAAGGTAGAGGAAATGCCAAAGGATGATGACATAGCATGAAGTGATAGGAAGAATAGAAGCGAGGTAAGAAGGGGACAAACAAAAGGAACAAAGAAGCAGAAAAACAAGTGAAGGCAAAGATGAAGTTAAAGCAGTACAGTGCTGTAAGTTCTGCTGTTGCATCCAAGCATTATGACACATCCCTACAGTATATACTGCACTGACAGTCTGCATGCTCACTGCAGATTTCCATTAACCTTGCGGCACTGAATATTAGTGCTTCTAACCTGGGCCATTCTGTTTCAACCTCACGCTGCTTACAACTCTGCAAGAAAATAAGAATATACCATATCAACAACACAAGGGAGCAGCAACAAATATATTGCTCAAGAATATAGTTTGTGATGTCTTTGAATCCTTAAGTGCAAACCATGTTTACAAAGCTTCAAAATATTTACTGAAGTGTAGATAATGCTTTAGTTTTTCAAATGCCACATTATGCAGCAAAAGTAGCACAAAACTGTTTAAGCATAAAGTAAAATAATAAAGACAAGACACAAAAACCACATTGTCAACTAAAAGACTATTTCTATGGTTTTTCATATTTTTACTGATTAATGGCATGGGGCAAGCAAAGAACTAGACTGGTGGCACATTCACACTTTAAACCTCTTCCCCAAAAAGTAGGGATTGATTGAAATAAAAAATTTAAACAGAAAGCACTATTTTTGCTTGCGTGTTGCCAGTGATGTAACATTAAGCAACACTGTATTTGTACCTTAATAAATTTAAGCGCAGGTTTTACTCAGACACCATAACAGTTTGCTTCATAAACAGAATGGATAACCGAGCGAGGGATATGGGCTTTGGCACAAGGATATTTGAAATGAGAGAAGCTAGCTCATTGAAAACAATGTCATTATGCTCACGTATTTACATCTTAAATTAACATTTCAAGGAAGACAGAAATATAAGCTCTTCAGCTTAAATGCTTCACTTCTATTATGGAGCGGCACAACCTTTCAGCAGGCGTAATGAGATCATCACCAGGAAAAGGAGAACATTGGTTAAAATAGCCAGAGTAAGGAAGTGCAATGACTCAGTAGTGGGTAATGATGTATCAGGCTTGGTTTTGTCCAGAGGGATAAAACCTTGTGATATTTACACATATTTCACTGGAGTCATCTGGAACAAACACCATTAAAATATTAATAACAGGGTTAATTTTGCCTCTAATTTACCCTCCTCGTATCTGAAAATGCTGTTGTAATTTAAAATAGGGAACTAAATTATGCCATGAATGCACATGACTCACTATATATTGAGAAGAAATCAGTCGTTTTAGTCTAAAAATGAAAAGAATTACTTTTGATTTCAGAGTTTCAATAGATTACACCACAGGCAAGATATATGCATCTATTAGATATATTTTTGCTATTTATGTGTAAAGCCCCTTCAAGGTTGCACCTGTACTGCTGGGAAAAAAAGAAACTAAGAACCAGCTAAAAGTTTTTCTAGCTTTTTGGTTGTTTTGCTTTTTTAGCTTATATTCACAGGCAAACATATACGCACCTCCTCCCACTGATGAATGTATCTGATGAGCCGGGACAATCTTAACAGACGCAGAAGACTGAGGATCTTGGTGAAGCGGACGATTCGCAGAGCGCGGGCTGTTTTATATACCTCAGAGTCAAAGCCTTTCTCCACTATTAAAAAGATATAATCCACTGGAATGGAGGAGAGGAAGTCCACAACAAACCAGCTCTTCAGGTAATTCATCTTGATGACCTTTGGATCAAGGATGATCTCTGAGCTCTCCTCGTTGACAATCCCCGTCCTGAAGTTCATGACCAGGTCCACCAGGAAGATGGTGTCTGAAGCCACATTGAAGACCAGCCAGGTGGTGGTAGTCTGCTCTGAGAAGAAGGTTATTCCCACAGGAATGATGATTAGATTCCCCATCATCATGATGAGCATTATCAAGTCCCAGTAGAACCTGCAAAGCAACACGCACCAGTCAGAAATGCAAGGGACTGCCAGTTAATAATGAATAAAGAAAAACAAATAATAAAAGGGAGCTATACAGAGGGAGCCAGGGGATAACTAAAGAAAACAGGATAATTCTTCTGGGGAGCATGAATGTAGCTAAACTGCAATGCTTCCAGCTGCAGAGATTCTCCTGCTAGCATGTCATTAAAAAACTATATGTCCTAATAACTAACGATCAGCAGAATAAGTTAAGAGATTGATATGCAAAGGCTTCTACACAAAATTGTACAAAGACAACTTGACAACCCAAATCTCTTATGCTTAAAGTTATTATGATTACTATGATTCAAGGACACCATGTAATCTACTGCTATTACTTACTGTATGTATTCAAGGCCTTCTAGACTGAGACCCTTTCATCCTTCACAGCTGTGTTAATATCCCTGCCCTCTGCCTTGCCACAAATGGAGACAGAAGTGATTCATCAGCTCCATGCTCTTTTTACCAAGCGTCCTGGGCCCTAGTAAAGGCCACACAACCACGAATGAAAATAGATGCTTTCAGGAAGCCTATCTCATTCTAAAACTCTCCACTGACGCCATCCCTGCTTCCTATGCCCTGCCTTGCTTCCCATACATTGATGTTACTGAAGATGGAAATGGACTTGCTGGCCACTTGGCAGGTTGCCTGTCTGGTGGAAGACCGGCCACACAGTAATGGATCTGTGTGAGCAAATTCAGCCAAGGCCTTGGCTTTATAAATATCTACAGATCATGTGTCCAATAATTGCCCTCACTTCAGCTAAAAGGCAGTCTTCTAGGTGGCTAATAAACCCATTGAGGATGTTTTTACGCCAGCAGGCATTCAACTATGGAGTTGATGCTTAAGCATGAAGTGTGATGCACTTTGGGTTTTTTAACATCTTTTATTCCTCTTAGGAGAGCATTATTTTAATGTAACAATACAACAATGACAATAAGCATCAGCTAATGACACCACACAAGCACAGGGTAAGGTTGCTTGACTGTCTCTCATTCAGCTGACCTGGGATAAAGTGCATGTAGCATGTGTGTGTGGCATGAGTTTTCTTTTGTTTTGTTTTTCCTTGTTGTTGATTTTCTATATTTAAATGCCCAGTAAGAAGCTTCTATGATTCATCTTTTCAGTTGCTTAGACAAAAGACAACAATTCATATCTAGAGGGATGGAGAACAAAAATAAAGAAGAAATCATGAGTGAAAAAATATTCTGAGCCAATGATTAAAAACAGCGAGCTATATTAGAATAAAATTACTTCAAGCACAAAAAACTGCAAAAATAATATTAAAGAACAGGACATTTTGGATTTTTTGCGCACATATTATTACATTCATTCAAACTGTTAAAAATTAAATCACCTGCTTTACATTCAACATATCAAACAGATCTGGCGCTCCCTTCCACATCCATCTATTTGTCAGCAGTGAGCTGTGCTGTACTAGCTATGTAGTCACTTCCAGATGAGCTGTGTACTGCTCTAATAATTTTTTCCTGAGCTTCTTATTATGAACTCACCCTGAACACCAAACAATTACCTGTTCTCATTGATTTAAGTGAGAGTGTGGCCAAATAGACTCTGCAGCAAGACTGCAGAGACTGAATTTGTCCCTTTGCCAAGTGAGTACACCAAATATGAATGATGATAAAATGGTTATGCAATGTTACCCCAGTAAATTTAAAAAAATTTAAAAAAAAAAACTCACAATAGTTAGAGACAAGATTTTCCAACTAAAATAGGATGTGGAAATGAAAGGAAACAAAAAGATGAGCAGCTCTAACTATCAATTCAAGACTATCAATGGAAGAACTGCTAGCAGGACAAATTCTGCTCCAAACCAAGCAAGCTTGTAGGTTTCCTCTTTACAAGTGATCCATCATTATCAGTGCCAGACCAATCCTGCCAAGCAACAGAGGGAACCCCACATGATGCTACTCATCAGAGCCCAGCCCAATCCAGTCTTCACTGTAACAGGTATACTGACCACTGCAAGGTGCCACATAAACACATTTACAATGAGAAAAGGAGGAAATATCAAAGTAATTTACAAATATATGGAGTTAATTACTATATGTGCAAAACCAAACAAAATGGAATTATCTTTCCTTATTTCCCTATTTCTTCATTTCTTTCTTTCTTTCTTTCTTTCTTTCTTTCTTTCTTTCTTTCTTTCTTTCTTTATTTATTTATTTATTTATTTAT
>JBAMHW010000021.1:9850968-9862645 GCA_037177495.1 Rhadinocentrus ornatus | reverse complement strand
CAAAGTAAATAAATAACAGTAAATAAATAAATAAAGGAATCAGACTATCAAGAGGAGCCTTATACCCATAAGCCTCCTCTTGGCAAAACAAATTTGTTCGGCACAATACAGCAACCAGACTATCATTCTGCTTGATATGATGCTGGACTGGACAAGTTAAAAAATAAATAAATAAAAATTTAAAAAGAAAACGTTTTTCCTATAAATGAACTGTTTTGCTGAGGATTTGAGGTCTGCCAGCAGCATACTGTTTAACTTTTTTTTTTTTTTTCAATTTTTCAATTTTTTATAGCTTGTAAAATTTTGTAAAAAAAAAAGTTGTTTGAAACTCTTAAAAAGCTGAACAGTTAATGGTATTAGTTGGCTGGTCCGGTTCCAGGCCCCTGCTGCTCAGCATTTTGCCGGATTGTCAAGGCTTACCAGCTGGATTGGATCTCAACTGTTACCCACATCTGTGCTTTTCCTGCTCTGACATGTCAAAATGTTCATTGTGAGAAAGGCCTATTAAACATGTAATTTTAGGAGCTACTGACAGGAAGAGATCTGGGGCAGTCTCCTACATTAGTAAGCATCACCTCAAAATCATCAAGCTGTGTACTAAGTGCTTTGAGGGCTATTGATTTAAGAGTCTCATGTGGGCTGTCGCCGTAATATCGTAATAGCTTAATTGCGTGGCTTTTTTGTATTTACATATTACATAAAAGGCGATTGGTTCTGGACAGCTCATTATAAGATTATTAAGTAATGCTTTACAACAAGTACGTATATGTTACACCTTTATATGTAAATTGGTCATCATCCATATTGTACTGAAATGTTTACAGGCAGTAATGCATTCTATCATAATTAGTTCAGGAAGAGCCACATATTGGTGTAAAACTCAGGCTAACTTCAATTTGACTTAAATAAGTATTTTATTCATTATATAGAAATGCCCCTACTGCTTTTCTTTTTATTTCTTTTATTTTTTGGTTGTTTGTTTCTCTGAGGAGCTGAATCAGCAGTAGAGCAAAAACAAGGTCTCATTTCTTTCCCATCCCAGATAACAATCACAAATATTTAGATTGTTATTACTGCAAATGTGTTGTCATTTTCTCATTTTATTTGTGGACTTTGCAGCTTAAAGCATCTTTGTGCCAGAGGGATAGGAATTCTCTATCTGGTGCTCTGACTGGTGGCTTCGATTACCAGAGCTATCTAAACCAATGCAATATTAATTGAATTCTCTGTTGATAAGAAAGTTAGATGAGAAGCTCCTGGTCACAGCCATCCTGCCATGATCACTTAATGTTTAATTTACCATCTAGAATCAGATTTTCAAGTTTAAACAGCCACCCTCAATTAAACATGTAATTTCTTTCTCAATATGTTTGTTTTGTTTTTTGTTTTTCGTTGTTTTTTTCATATTTTTCTATACTTCGTGTTGATAAATTCCCTTTTTAAAAGAAATATAAATAAAAATAAATATAAAATCTTGTGCACCCATAAGGTTTTAATTCTGAGCTGCTGCACCAGTGGATACATGTTTGTCCTTTATTTGAATACCCACAACTGAAGTTCCCTTGAGCTGACACTCATCTCTGATTGAGGTGTCAATCAGTGGTTGGGTGCTTCCAAGACTGTGTCAGAAGAAACATTTCATCACCAGTATTAATATTATAAGCCAGTGAAAAGAACTGCTATCCATGGTGTATAATCATTTGGGAATCTAAAATGAGATATTATAAGTTTCATGTTTATTAAGGCAAAAAGAGGCACACGACAAAGCTTTAAATCCAGGTTAATGTCCTTTGAGCTTATCCTCATAAATAATTAAGAGGCTCACAGTGGCAAGGTGCCCCAGTTCAATCTCAAGCTAATGAATCTATCACTAATGATTTACTTAGCTCATCAGGCTTGACATCAGTAGACCCAACATTTACCCAACAACACGTCAGCTCAATTCTGCTAACTTTAAGTGCTAGCTTGAGGTGTCAAAGCTTCTCTTGTCTTGACTTGTCTTGTTTCCAGTGTCTCTTATTTCCCCAGCTGATACGACTATTAAAGAGCACTTGTTTGTATTAAGAAGCCAGGAGTTTGTGATTTACAGACTCAAAATTAAAATCACTTGTATTTTCTGAAGTTTAATCATGGCTCTTTTAGGATGTAAAAAATATTTCTCCATATTAAATTAATTATGTGAGCATCAACTGGTATAGCAATGCCTTCTCTTCAAAAATCCACCCTCATATCAATTCGACTTAGATTAATAATACTATTGCATCTACAATTTAGGAATCTAAGACCTCAAAGTGAATGATTTTATTGAAACTGGTTTCACATCATTTACAGAGACCAGAGAGCCCTAGTGTCACAAGCCGAGGCCTGTTCTCCGTTACTTGGATTAACGATTAAACAGGATTAAATTGTGAGCGGTTTGGCATGATCCAGGATTTCTCAATTCTTTGAAACAGTTGTTGGATTGGTCATCACAGGAACATATTCATAAGGTCAAACCCGCAGAGCCGACTCAATCATCGTAAACAAGATTAAATGAAGGACTTCCTCTGAGTCATTTCATAGATAAGTTAATCAGTTTCGTGTCATAAATCCCGTTGCACTGAATTGGACAGAAAGATGCTGTACAGAAAAAATTTTGAACTGGATTTGAACTGGAATTAGATTTAATTGAATAAAGGTTTATTAAAAATAGAATTACCTGAATTGATTTAAATAAATCAGTTAGATATTCAACAAATTTGTTTAATTTATCTTTAATATGTCCTGAATACCGAGGCTCTATACAAATAGGTTAACCAATTAGGATACAATCAGAAATGGGGTGATGGGGACAATTCTTTCCCAGATAAACTAACAGACTAACAGACTGCTGGGAGAACTGCAACGTAATGCCTGAAGACAAAAAAAAGACCCTTAAGCTCATTCAAGCTAATTATAAACTACCTGGACAATACAAACTGGCTAGAAGCCACGCACACAAATAATTGCTAAGGACAGGGAAACATCTGGCAAGACAAAATAGTCAGACATTGTTTCATCAGTTTCGTACAAGTTGCTTTTGTAGCAGGAAAGAGGATTCAAAAACAATCTTCAGATGGTATTATGATTTTTAGAGCTCTTTTTGTGTGTTATTAGCAGATAAATATTCCACTGGCAGCTTTTTGGTAACCTATTAATTCTCTGATACATTAATTTTCTGGATTATCTCCCGTCTAAATATTTGGAGCTCTACAAAGCATCAATCGCCACAGTCTAGATGAAAAGTTCTCAAGTGTTTTACCAGAATACTTTACTGAAACGGGGGGATTATTTATTCTTAAGGAAAACTTCACTAGTCAGTGACAAGCGATGTAGGTTTAAATTGATGTTTTTTGTTAAATGTACTGGTGAAACTGGTGAGATTGAGCTTTCTGTTTCATCACACTTGAGTCCATGTCAATAAGTTTAGAAGTTAGTCCAAATATTCTGCCAATAACGCATCAGTTGACAAACACATATTAAAATGTGAACAGGGTGTAAGTTTGTTTTTAAAGGAACATGTCATATCAGTGCCTCCTAACTTTTCTCTGCCAATAACAAATCTGTCATCTCATGTTTACAGCACTGGATGTGTTATGGAAATTGTTGTAATCTCTGCACTGGTATAAGGCAACTGCCATTTTGATAATTAATCTGCCTGGCTTTAGAGGAGGAGTCAAGGTCCAAACCCACTGATGACTTCCTGTAATGTGGAATGTGTGAGTCATGTCCAATCTGCATCCGGTGCTGTCATGAAGGATGGTCATGCATATTGAATGTCTGTGGGATGTGAGCAAATACTTTCTGAATCATGAAAAAATCTGCTTTTAAAGTTAGATAAATAAACAACTTATTTTTTGCATAATCATCAATCAGCTGGTACAATATTTGATTTATCTTAATTTAAATTAATATCATTTTATACCAATACAAAAAGAGGACAGGAACAACAGTCTAAAAGAGAAAAACTGTATCCTGAACAATATTAATCTATCTTTACATACTATCAGTTTGTTAGAGACAGTTCTTCGATATTGTATGATACAAACCAGTAATAAATCTGCTATAGCAGCAGACCAAGTAGACCACCTTCTAGTATCACAATGTCATGCATCACATGTGAAGCCCGACTGGCAGAATACTATCAATACCAAAAGGCTCCATTTCCAATGGCTGCAAACTGTCACTGTATATCAGAGTAAGCGGTTGTGGGAAGTTGGCAGCACCCAGTCCCTGACTGATGGCATAACCATGAGAACGCTTTCAAGAAAATTAGGTTTCAGAGCCAGAATATACAGCCACTGATGGATTGCTTTCAACTTTCACCTTTATGGACCCTCTGTTACTCAGTGAGCAAGATGGATCAAAAAAAGGTTGGTCTGAGTTCTCACAAATCAAAAATGAAAAATACGACATAAGCCTTTTGTTGTCAATAATGTCTTTTCTGTACAGTGTCCATAGTTATGAGTTTTTACAGTCATAAATCAGGATTCTAAAACACATTTGATTCAAAGTGATGATGAGAACTCACTGTCACAGCAGCATAATGTTCTGTAAAGTGCAGCAGCAACAGCAGGAAAAGTAAACAGCAGCTGGATGGGACATGTGACTAAGCTGCTGCTAGAGAGGGAATGAGCTATATCATGATTGAAAAGCCAAGGCCTATCAGTTTGACACAAACACACAGTCACACATCCGTTCATACTATTTGCATGAATAAACATCATTCTATTTTCTGTCTTTTGGTGTTTTTCTCCCTTTGGTGGCAAACTGAAATCCATTACACAACGACATTGGCTGCAGGTCGTGAAATTAGGCAAGGCAACTTTTATATAAAGCACATTTTTTTGTCAGTGTGTTTCACAATTTAAAAACACATACAGCATATGTAAAATATTCAGAGAAATAAAAACAAAAACATAAAACAAGGTAAACTATTGCACATTTATATTTATTTAACATTGCAGAATAATATCTAGCTTTAACATCGTAACACAGGCAGTGTAACATGTGAACAGCTGGTACAGCTACCAGTTAATCCCATGTCTGTCTGCCAGCATCTTTTCTCCAGAAGGTCAGCTGTGCACAATTTGCTTTATTTAATCTTATTATGTAATACAACTTTTCTTTTTCTTTTCTGGCTCAAAAGCATTTTCCCATAAACAGATTTCCTGGTGATACCAGCTTTTTCCAGGAGAAGTGTTGATGCCTTTCACTGCTGATAATGGGGCTTTTTTAAGAAATTTGGAAACAAATAAAAAACTCTTAGTAAGTACATCTATAATTGATCCTAATGTTTTCTGTATTTTGTGACTTTATTAGATAACTGTTGATCCAAGCACAATAAGAAACTAAATCATGTTACTAAATCATCTAATAAAGATTAGAAAACAAGGTTATGTTGTCATTCTCTCTATGTTCTGTCATTGAAGAACATGCGTACTGGACTACACGATAGCACACATTTAAGGAGGTTAGAACCAGACAAAGATCTTAATACAATTCAGATTATATTTCCTCATCTGATCAAAGGTTTATGTTCATTAGTAAAATGTTTTTCCCTTGAAGAGTTTATGCCATGACTGTTTAAAGTCTTCAAATTAAAATGTGGGAATAATGAGAAGAGTGTCAGTTTCTGTCCATAAATCCCTGTTAAATTAAATGTAGCCACCTAAAGTGAATATATATAGATTCTAGATTATAAAATGCATACAAGTAGCTTGGATTGAAACATTTCCAGTCAGTTTGAGCTAATTTGCCACATATCCTTAGCTGTTAATCCAGTAACTGCTCTTATTATCCACCACACAATATACAGTACAGTGGGACAAGTAAAGCCATTCATTTGCATGAAGCATCATTCTTCAGAACTCTGCTCACAGTATCTAAGGATAATCATCCTGTGCAGACTTATATTCGTCCTGTGTGAGGTTAGTTTGTGAGCCTACTTTCCATTCTTTATGAGATTTTCCAAGATTCTTCTGGAAAGGTGGGCAGAAGAGTTTTGAGATTTGTTGTGCCACATTTCCCTGTCAGCACAATGGTGTGTGTTTACAAGTGAGCCCAGAGCACCTGACACTTGTGTGTAAACCTAGAAGAGTAGCCACAACACTCTGCGGCAGGATAAGATTTGATTGCAGACGCCTCAAGAGCAAAGAAAGGACAATACATCTGAGCTAAGACTACATCTCAGATTATCATCACAGCAGTAATTATTAAATGCTAGCTTTTTTTTATATTAATGCTTAAACTTTTAAAAAAAATTTAATGTCTTGTGAATTGGAGGCAAATAATGCCCTGCAAGACAAGTCTCCAGTTTAATCCTACAGCTGCATGCAACCAAATGGTGCAAATGCATTAAAGAGTGATATACTGTACCTAACATGAACGACTAAAAAGAAACAGGATCATCAGCCATGCAGTGGGAGAATATTTCACCATATTTTTTCTTTATCTTGCACAACATAAACGGGGGTGTCACAAGCATGGGGGAGTTGGTCGCATTTACAGATTTTAGATTATACAGAAGGCACAGTTTGGTGCATGATTAATTTTGCAGTTAACCAAGTAGCTGGAGATAAATCACAGACCCTGCTTAAAATATAATCTTCATGGCTTTGATGTCAGCACAACTGTATACAAAGAATTTTATGTGGGTCAGGTTAATAAATTGTATTTTCATGGATATCCAGTAATGTGGAGTTATCTGGAGATATAATATAGACTTATTTAGCTGTGGCTTTAAGGCTGAAAAAGACACTTATCCAAAAACTACAGCAGGATATTCCCACACAATAACACAATCCAAAGCCAAAGTTTGTTGTCTGCTTGGTTTTCAGTATCCCGAGCATCTGCAAAAGTCAGGGACAAAAAAGAGAGAAAAAAACTGATTTATAAAGCATATTTCATACATAACACAACCCAATGTGCCGTACATGATCAAGCTCATTGGGCTGGGCTTTTTATGAATAAATTATATATTGTGTTTATAATATAACACATCATTCATTCATTCATTCATTTATACATCTGCTATTTGCTTTAAAATGTGCCCATCACATCTTCAGTTAACTTCTCAGAAAGAGTTCGGTTATTGGGTTGGGGGTACGGGCTTTGAGGAATAAGACGGGTTGGGCTGGGTCTGGGCTGTGAGTGTGCTGGGTGTATTGGGGGTGGGCAACATTGTGATCTCTGGGGTGCTTAGCTGGGGGCACTGGGGAGGGCACCAGCCCGCAGTGATGGCTGTCTGGGTCAACCTTGCCCTCACGGGTGTGGCACAGGTGAGCCTTCCCCGGGGCAATGGGTGGCTCTTGGGCTCGCGGGGCACAGGGTTCTGTCCCAGAATCATGCAGTGGCTGGCAGACCCCTGACACTAGTACCATTGGGCCCGCATGCTGTGGTGAGGGGGGCTCTGGCTGCGGTCTTCTTCTGCCTCCTTCTGGGAGGGTGAATGACCATCTCTGTGGTGGGCTGCCCCGGTTCTGTTGTTTGTGGTGGCTGCTGGTTGCTCAGTGCTTAGGGCCCTCTTGGTCTGCCCCTGATCACTGGAGTGGGCACAGTTGCATTTCCATGATCACTCAACACAACTCACCCCTAATAATTTGTACACACACATACATACACACCCACAGCCCCGCACATACACACATATGTTTTTTTTGGAGCAAAGTGACTCTCAGTTAGTGTGTCAACAACAAGAGGAGGAGGAGGAGGAAGCATTTTTGGTTGTGCAGCTTAAAAAAGTATATAAATTATTACAGAGGTTGACACACAACTATTTTGGTCTGTGTGATTACCCTGCAGACACTGTCTGGTAGCTGGTGATGGCTGCTTGACTGCTGGTTATGTGTGTGTGCAGATTCAAGCCTGTTAGTGTGCACCTTACTGTTTGTGGGCCTGCTATACGCGCATTTTCCCAGGTGTTTGCTTCATACTGTATAATAAAGGCCTACTTTGTTTGGTATTTTAAGCTCACAGGGAACTTAACTAGGTCTCTTTCTCCTGTGTCATCATCTCTCTGTTCTCAATGTTTATGGTGGAGATTTATGGGGTTGTGTTGTCCCAGAAAATATATATTTACAGGCCTTAAAGCTAAAACCAGATAATATTCTGAGACAAATCAAGGTGTCGCCTCATTTATTTCAAAAAGCACTGAAAGGATTTTTCTTTTTTTTTCCCTCATTTTATTAACAAAAAATAAAGAATTAATATTTCACCCCACCTAATGTATTTGTAAATATTTTTATTTCATGTACAAAAATAGATTTTCTTAAACCAGCTTGCACATTTCTACATCTCTTTTTTTTTTTGATAAATAATCACGGTCAAGCCCATCTGACGGCAGCATGGCCAGATGGTACCTAACAGCTGTTCATGTTTACCAAGAATACAAAATGATACCCGATTTCAACATCATTAACAAATAAAAAAATTGAAAGGGTGAGACGCTGTTGCATAATAGCTCAGTGAAATTGAAAGCTCCGTTGTTCAGGATTGGCTTCCAACCTCTAAAAGCTGCCAGCTAGCTCTTGGAGGCTGAGCTGATGCCCTTTTTTCAGTCACAGGGGGTTAAACCCCAGTTACTGATGATGAGGTGACTGTGAGCCAAAGGACGGATGGATACACTACTGTGCAATGTTTGTAAGCCAGAGATATTATGCACCCATGCAGTTTTCCAGCTCCCCAGACACTCAACAGTGATGACGTATGTTAACAAAGGGTTTAGTGAAAGAGGAAACACTGAGTCTGAGAGGATGTTAGACATTTTTTCTCAGGTTAGAAAAAGTTAGCATCTTGTTAGAAAATATAATCGGATTGAGGTGATTTTCTTACTATATATTGTAAAAATTTCTCAGCTCAAGAATTTAAAGTCAACTACAGTCACTTGGTGACATCACAGTCTTTATAGTGTGGCCAAATACACAGGATGTTTTAAGTTATCATAAAAAATAAATAACAGAAAAAGGGCAGCATTATACTTTGATTGAGTATTGAATAATCACACACTGAATATATCCTCCTCTCTCCATCAATCTGTCTGCAGTGGGTCGTGTCCTGGTCCTATTTAACCTCCGAAGGACAAATGTGAGTAAAACACATCTGGTGTTTTTGCATCTGCCTCTACATGTGATACAAGAGCTAGACTAGAGGGAAAATCACTCTTCAGATGAGATTATTTGTCTGATGACCCACATGCGGAAATTAGACTCCCGCTGAGGTAATGGTATTGAGCAATGTTGCAAATATTGCAATAAAGCAGATAATGTATTAAAGTTTAAAGTGAGAAAATACACTAAAAAATTTATGCTGGCTCTGCTTGATTGTGCCGTAGGTGTAACACGGGTGGATCACCATGGGTTGTCCGGAATTTACTTTCCGATGAGTGCTTTAATTCTCAGTGTGCATGGCAAAAAAATAAAAACTACCTGCTGCAGAGGTAGTTCTATCTGTTAAATGCTTTTAATAGTGTCCTTCCATCTGTACAGGTATAACTTAATGAAAGCAGGATTATTGAATAAATTCAACTTTTAGTTTTTTCATATATACAGCTATGTGATAGTTTTAGAACATTATGAGAGAAAAAATTGCATTGATGATGCTTTCATATTTGTGTTTATCATTATAATGTTTTTAAGTAGAACACAGTTAAACATGCTACTGTGTAAACTTTTCTTAGAATCAATACTTAAACAACCAGCATTATTTAGTTATAAACCAAGATGTTATTTGATATAAAGTTTTGCTGGTAGATAAAGCAGCAGCAATAATTTATTCTGAGGGGACTAAAATGTGTGTTAAAATCAGTCAGAAACAAAGAGGTGGACTAGCAGAGTACTTTTATCACCCTTATCCATCACCAAACCAGACATTTAAGTAGTGAACAATTTAAAACTGAACTAACCTGATAAATTAAACAGGTACACCTGATAGTGATTAAAGTGCAAGAATCCTCCTTCGACTCATTCCAGAAAGATTGTGTTGCCCCCTAAAACACTGTTCTATTATTTATCAGAGCAGTCTAGGTCCCTACTTTAATCCTATGTAAGTCTCACACCTTAGTATTTTACTCAACAGGGTTTTTAAGGTTACCTGCAATTTAAGAGCACAGCGATAGCAGCCCTGCTGCCACAATTAAAGGCAGAAACAAGGTTTTAGTGCCTGCACATATAAATTAACGAAGTAAACTGAATAGTGGATAGTGTTAGATACATGCCATCTAAAGAAAAACATGCAAAACAGCACAAAAAGCAATGCAAATGTCCCACACACATACACAAACACACAAAAACCACGAATCACAAAGTATTTTTAACATAAAAATATATTTTTTAAAGTCTAATAAATTATGTAAGAGCTACTGATGTGGAGAATTCTGAAATACATATAAAAGGGAAATAACAATAAATAAAATAAAAAGAAAACAGCCATTAATGATAAAGAATGTAGCATTCTTCTACACCAATGTTTAAGTAAGAGACATGATGTAAAAAAAACTTTATTTTGTTTTCTAAGCTTAAAAATGCTTGTAATGCGAAATAAAATGCTAATTTGCATAACTAGCCAACAGTGTCTTTTAAAAAAGTGAATGAATAATTTTGATTTGAGATTTCAAGACATCAGAGGGAACTCCAGCCCACTGACTTGCAGAAACAAAACTAATTCTTAGAAACAGAAACTATCTAATAAAGCTAGCTGCAATTATCCAACCAACTTGAAATATTGTAGGAAAACATGACTTGGGACAACAAAATCATAAATAAATCTATATTACCAACGATTAACTAATAGAAATAACTATAAAAGGAGATTAAAAAGAAACCAAATCTTTAAGAAACATGTAAACACTTTAAATCCTATATTTTGCCAAGTGCATTTGCCAAAATGTTGAACCAGTGTTGTCTTCAGGAGTGGCTGATACTGCAGATTTAAACAAACGTATCAGTTTATAATTTAGATAGCAAACTACGTCATGCTGTATGTGCTGAGGTCTGCTCCATCTATCTGGCACACGTCACAACAGCTTCTCAGTCATTTGGCAAGCAGGCAACAACATCCACATGACATCACTGACTGAAACCATACCAGAGTCTTAAGTGTCTCTGAGGTACATGGGTCACACACTCTCTGTCCTGTCCCGTAATAAGAGACATGACGCCGCCAGCCAGTGTACTCAAACAAGGCCTTTGAAGCCTAGGCATCTCATCACAACAATTCACTGACCCGCAACCAAGTGCCCTTTTTTTCACAGCAGCCCTCATCCATTCACTGTCTAAATGAAATGAGCTTCTCTGATTTTGGAGTGGGAAGGGGGGTGGGGGGGAATCAGGTGACCAGGCACATTCCTGTTTTGCCTCAATGAGACTATGTAGGTCACACCCTCCTTTGACTAATTAAAAATTCAGGGGAAGGAGAGACCTGCTTTACTCTCCTGAGGTATGAAAACTATTGCACTACAAACAAAAATGAAATCTCAAGTGTTCTTCCCCAAATAGTCGAAGCAAAAGGGAAGTTATAGCTTTAAACTTTGTTTGTACCATGCCTCTGATTTAGTAGCAGCTTAGAATAAAATTCAACATTCATGGTGAGTGAAGTATAAAACTTTTTGGTTTCTGTGCAGCTGCTAAGTGTACCAAAATAATTGCTGTAGTCATACTAACCA
>JBAMHW010000021.1:9837446-9850868 GCA_037177495.1 Rhadinocentrus ornatus | reverse complement strand
AGAACTGTCTGTTGTTTTCATTATTTACCGACCTCCTCCGATCCTGCCTAAACAAATAAAAGTGTTTCATTACAGTGAGAATCTACTGAAAATTAGTTTATTATATTAGCACAAAACCACTTTTGCAAAGCTGTACTTTAAACTGAATATTCATTCATCCTGTGGACATAAGCCCCGTTTCCGACTGTAGGAACTTTTTGCAATTCTTCTAATCTTTTCAGGAACCAGGCCACTTTTATGCGCATTTGAACAGATAGGAACTAGGGGTAAAGGCCCTTAGTTCCTATAACCATTTTAGCTCCTGCTCCGAGGCAGGGTCTTTTCGGGGTTCAATCGGAACCCTCGTGACGTAGGTGTTTGGTGACTGTGTTAGCTAATCCCCTTGACAGATTTCCGCTTCTTGTGTCCCCGCCATATTTAAAAAACTGATGACAACAACAACAGAGCATGCGATAAATTGACCAACAAGGAGGTCAAAGCTCTTCTGACTGTCTACGCCACAGAGGATTTTCAGAGAGGTTTTGAAGGCTCACAGCGGAATATTAAAATATTCGCGACGATCAGTTCTCAGTTAGAGCAGAGGTCCCCAACTCTGGTCCTCAAGGCCCACTATCCTGCAGACTTGTGCAGAGCTTGTCAGGGAGCTGTTTAATTTGAATCAGGTGTGTTGCAGCAGGGAGACATCTAAGACTTCTTACTTCATCAGAGATGGAGCCAAACATCGGGATGCTCCTGCTGTCGCCAGCAGCACTTGCTGCATCGATCAGGTAAAGAAAACAGCTTAAATGCATAGTAAAAATCTCTGCTCTTGATGTAATGGAGATAAAAATCAAATATAAAAACAGACCATGTGCTCATATACAGATACTTGTTTAAATGGAAAAAAGGGGAACTGATAGAGCCACAAAGAACTGATTGTAATAGCAGGCTCAGTCATTTCAGCTGGACTTAAACTTTTTTTTATGTTCAATTCCAGTTGAAATGATGGCTATGACAACTTGCGCACTCCTGGACAACTGAGAATTTTACAAGGTTAGCTTTATTAGCATCCTTCATTTTTATAATTTTTTGTATTCTAAAATGTTTATCCATTCAGCACCTATACCAGAACCAGCATCAACTACCATCAGCCAGCAGCCTCTGCCACCCTAGGCCTGATAAATATAACATCCTATTGCGTTTTACATGCATCTTGTTGAGTGTCACTATGTCACAATTGAAAATATTTTCTTATAGTTGTTGTGTGTTAGGTATCTGCCTCCACCCTCCCTATGTTTTTTCCAGGAAAGAGAAAAAGTGTTGACAGTCTTCTAGCTACTGTGAGGCAAAGTTCTTCCAGGAACAGGTACAAAGCGAACAGGCAGAGCTGTGATGGAAGCTTTCTAGGGTGTAATTGACAGGATGGACAGTGATATGCATAATCATATACATCACGCGCATGTAAAGTTATTTTTGTACTGCTGTATTTACTATAAAAAAATAAATGACTTTGTAAAGAATCAGAAGTTTTCAGTTTTTGCCAGTCAGATGTGGTTTGGCCACATCTATGAAATATTTTCTAATAAAAACATTAAGAAGTTATTAACCAATAATAGCTATGAAATATTAAATACTCTATCTTTGCTTGCTACATTTTAAGTCTTTATCTCGGGATGTGCATTACATTACAGTTTTTCAACTTTTTAAATAACCCTTCAGTGACGGATTACTCCTTAACCTTTGCTACAAAGCTTAAAAGCAGGTGATGAGATCTTTATTTTGCACAAACAACAAAACAAAAAAGGAACAAATTATCCATTTTCTATGGAACATTTTCTCTTTAAATGTGTACACCATGTGTACATGTATGCTCTGTCTGTCCAACTCCCACAACATGATGCTTATTCAGCCGGACACTGAGGAGTGTGGGGTACCAAGTGTAAAAATTTAGTATAAAAGTTGTAGCTGACACATTTTCATTATTTATCTGACTTTTATCACATTTTTCCTACATTTTCCCACATTTAACATAACTGTTAACTACATATTTAAGGGTCAAACAGAACATCTTAATCTAAAATTTAAATCTAAATCTAAATGCTAAATGTTAAATCTAAATGTTAAATCTAAAATTAAATGTTCTATGTTATATCTAAATGTTAAATCTTATATTTAAATCTTAAATAATATATCTAAATCTTGAATCTTAAATCTAAAAGTTAAATATCATATATCTAAATGCTAAATGCTTTACGTAAATATGCTAATTAACCCCGCCTCTTTTAACCTCAACCAATACGCTAGTAGGGTGTGTGTGTGCGCGCACACGCGGGAGTGTTTCCCTACTAAAGACATAATAAGCATGATACATTCATAGATATCCATTAGTTGTTGTTGGGTTTTTTTGTTGTTGTTTTCTAACCAAAGTAATTTTATTCCAACTGCACCTGCATGGATTAAAAAAAAAGATCAAATTGAACAGCATTGAATTAAATAATACTTTATGAATTACCAAAAAGGAATTGACCATGTTGCTATATGTATTAGAACAAATAGTCATTGTAGTTATTGCATGGGCAGGCATCACCTCCTGTACTCCTCCTGTACCTATTGCTAAATTGTAAATGTAAACATAAGTAGCCCAGTTAGATTTGTGACACAAAAGCAGCTCTTTCTCTTTAAACGATTATCCGATTTCTTTGGTAGAAATCTTTTCTGTGATATCTTCTTAATCCGTGTGTCAGCTCTGCTTAGGTCTGAAGAGGCATATAATGCATTAATTTGATCGCATTCTGTTTGACATCCAGTATGCTGTTGTCCATTTGTTTTGATCAAATAAACTGGGTGGGAGAAAGAGAGCAACAAAAATGTGTATCATCAGCTATGCAGATGTGTGTGTGTGTATATTATATTTGCTCATTCTCAGGGCTCCCTTGAACTTTCTAAGTGCAGTTATTTGGTGCAACAATCAGACTGCCCTCCTGAGGGAAGAGCAAGTATTGCAAGAAAATTGTTTCCCACTGGGTCAAGTATATTCATTCCCCAAACCTGTAAAGGAAAGATTCTGCAGCTGCAGCCATATTTTATTTATCTCTTTAAAATGTTGTTTTTTTTCAAGGATTGCTGATAAGTTTTCTTAGATTAATGTTGTCCCTTAAGAAAAAAGTCCTAAAAGAAAAGAGTGAATATCCTTTTAATTTCGAAAGGGTTCAGTAACAAAACATTGGAAAAGATTATTTATGTAATTTAAGCCATAATTGTTATCTTTATCTTTTTTAAAGATTTTTTTTAAATTCTGCACATACTAAAGAGTAAATAAAGTATAGCTACAGATAATGGAAGTTTTTTTTTTTCTTTTTTCTTTTTTTTGGTCTGGACAAAGAGATTCTAATTAGATATAAAAAAATATATAAAACTGTGTGGTTGAGGTATGTAATTCCAGCACAGATATTTTTGTTTGTTGCTGTGTTTGTGTGGGACGATCTACATCGCATCTCAGTGTGTGTGCATGACCCCTTGCATCTGTCTGAATGACACCTACATGTACAAAAAGGATTTAATACAATTTACCTGAGTTCACACCTGCTTCCTATCCTGTAGCCTCAACACAGTCTAATAAAAGTGCACCAGATATCTGAAACAAATCTCTGACATTTTTTTTATTTTTTTTTCTGCTTTGGCCTTTCCAAATTTGTGTACCTGCTGGGCTGATAGATGGATGTTATATTTACACCCGGCGAAGCTTCTCATGAGAAACACTCCCGTTCTCAGCTGCAGGGCTGCTGACGGCAGGCTGATTTCTGCCTTACTGGCCACACAGCTCACAAGGAAACAGATGGGTAATAAGGTCACAGCAGACGTCTTACTAGCACGGACAAATTGCAGACACACCAGCTGTGCTGACTCAGGACAACATTAAACTCAGTGGAATTGAATTAAGATCCCTTTTTGTAAGCTAGAGAAGCTGTTGCTATCCGTGTTATTTCTCTTTCTGTGGATGTTTTTAAAAAAAAGCTGCAAAAACCATTTTCTGGACTCCCGTGATTAGGCAGCTGTCCCGCGAAACCCGAACCCAGACAAGTGGCAAGGAAATTGATGGATGGATGGATGGATGGAAGCTTAGTTTCTCTTAACTAACAATTTATGTTTTTTATTCAAAATAAATAAATAAACTTTTGGAAGTCCTTAATTAAACACTTTATTTTACAGTAGTGACTACATTACGTGAGATAGGTCATTAAATTATTACATTTTCAAACAAACAGGCACATTAACTCCAGTATTGTGGCTTTTTCACCTATAATTTTAAAAATCTTTTTTCTTTTCCCTGTGGTAGCACTGCAATAATTACAACACTGTGAAGAGCTGGAAAATAAAAACAAATTTTTTCTTTAAATCAACCAACATATAAACAGTACGCTACCATACAAGTTTGGCGAATAAAAATCCGTGTTCAGTGCATGATGTGCATGGCATCGAGAAGATACATTCATCGCCCTGTACGCTCCAACTTTAGTCCTCTGTGTCTGAGCCGTCCGCTGGGTCTGTGTTGTGGGTCAGCATGTAGTTGTCCATGTCAATGGAGGGGCAATTGTGAATTGAGTAACGCAGACGCTCAGCAAGGATAGCCTGACTTGTGTACGGGGGCAAGCGAAGCAGGAAGAAGCAGGTCTGAGCAGTAGGGAGTCCATTGATGGGCTAAAGATAAGTAGCAGAGAACATTACATGTTAAACATTACTTTTACTGATTTCTTAATTTCTTTGATTTCCTGCAAGTGGAGCTTTTCCCCATGCTCTGATTTCCCTTACCCTGTCCACCTTGATGATTTGGAACTTCTGTGCGATATCAGCCGGGTTAGAAGGCAACCTGGATCTGCCAGAAACAAAACGTAGGAAAAGCACACGCTCCTCATTGGTGAATTCCTCCAAGCTCTGCCAAAACCAGCCAATAAGCTGGTGGCTCTCCGTGATGTCACGGTAACGGACCAGCTTCTTGAGCATCTCAACAGAGACTTCTGGTAGGCCACAGACCAGCTGCTCCAGCTGCTGCGCTGTCAGCAGGGAAAGGAGGGGCACTGGGATGATGGTGGACATGCCCTCTCTGACTGCGGCCACCTGGACAGAACAGAACAGACTCAGCTTTGATGCTTCTAAGGACAAGACAACAACAATCAGGCAGGGCACTAATGGAAACTGTTGAGCAGACTGGGTGTTTAATATGGATACACATGTCCACAATACATGGAAAGCCACACCAGTATGTTTTCATGGGCCAGATGTGATTAAAGTAAATCTAGATTCAAATTTAATTATTTTAACCATTTTAAAGAGTTTATTTATTTGCTTAGAGGTGAAGTATATAAAGTTCTATGTCAAACCTCACTGAGTATCTCACTATGGGAAGCACAGGAGCATCCTGCCAGGCATGTAATTAGTCTTTTATTGACAGACTTGGTGGTAGTGGAGCACATATTTTTTGTTATACCAGGCAACCCTTCCTATTTTGTGATATCTTACTCAGTTTTCAGAGAACCAGGGTTTCACTGGTAACTTAATACTTCTAAAAGGTCAGTTCTATCCTCATCTATATTATCTTATTGTTGGGCCTTTACAGTTAATAAAAAAAATATGTATATGCATACAATAATTCTTCCTAATTTGATATTTGATTAGACATTTTTCTTTACCTTAGTCTAATAAAAAATTAGTTTAATAAAAAATAACTTTTTATAATGTTGGTTCTGCTGTTGGCAAAGCAAAGATTTCTAGTTTAGGAAAGCTGATTCTTAGAGCTAAAGAAGTCAGCGCTGGCCAGTTCGCATGCAGGCTTGTGATTTTTTACTTTTTTAATTATTTATTTTTATTTTTTTATGGTTATGCACATGCTGATGCTAAACTATTACTACATACAAACAAGTCATTCTACAACACCTAAAGCCTCAAACCTGTGAGTCCATCTCATGCAATCTGTAGTCCAGAGCTCTCTCCACATATTCAGTTCGGTTGGCAAACGTTAGGGAGATGTTCTGACCTCCAGGAACCACAGGTACCAGCCTTCCATCTGCACTGTGAGCCATGAATGAATCCAGTGGGATCATCTGCAAAATAATGGGATAATCCAGTTAAGGGAATGAGGGATTTGAAAAGAAAGAAGAAAAGTCTATTAAATCTTAAGTTAAGAGGAAGAAAAAAAAAGAAGAATTAACAACATCTAACCACATGGAAATTGTCTTCTGTGATTCCACTGTTTTCTAAGTGAAGGATGCCTTGAAGGGTGCGGAAGGTTAGCAGGTCCACCTCCTCCATGTCAGGCCCTCCTAATGGCATGGAGCAAAGCTGTTTCCACACCCAAGGAGCCAAATGTAAGTCCAGTGGCTTTTTAGTACGGATAGCGACTGCCATCAGGATACCCAAGAAGCGAAACTGGACCATGTGATCATCAGAGTGTGCCGCAGGATTGAGCAAGAACCTAAGAGTATCCATATACAGAGATTAGGACTATTTCAGCAGATCAGATATGCTGCTATATCCTTAAAAATATCTAAAAAATGTGCACCTGTCAGTGTTGCTCCCCACATCTGCAAAGCTGTTGGGAGTATGAATCAGAAGATCCACCACACCAGACTGCAACTCCTGGTGCAAACACACATTTGTCAGCTTGCAGACAGCAGAAAATGTTCTGGTTGGCATAATTTGTTATCTGTAATGCTCTAAAATGTGCTTTTCATCCCACCTGGCACATCTCAGTGATGGTATCATCAAACACTCCTCCAGCATCATCAGCTCCCTCCCCGACCAGTTTCACCTTCCAGGCTCGTGATGGGAGCCGCAGCTCAAGAGGATTCAGATTCACCACCTGCTTTGCTATCTGTGCAAAGATGGGCTTGGTCGAACGCCCTCTGTGGAAGTAAATAGTAGGGGATGTTTTTATGGACACATACTATAAAAGCAGCTATAAAACCAACAGAAAGTGGTTTACAGTACAGTTAAAAAAAATTAAAAACTGCAAATAAATCAATAAGTCTGCCAAATAAAAGTCCTGACATTTTGTTAATAAGTCTCGTTGGTCAGTTGGAAACACAGCAAGCTGTTCTGGCCACATTCTGTTTTTTTCTTCTTTTGCCACAAGCTGACCCCTGCAGGCATTTAGTTTCTGCTAATGAACTGAACATCATGGTCACCCATACCTTGTGGAAATCCGCTTCACAGTGATCTGAGGCCCATATGTTTTACCCTGGGTCATTGTCCTGCCGATTGAGCGCACAAGAGGCAGAGTGTTGACCTTGGGTGACAGAAGGCCTCGGAGTTCACCGCGGATGATGGCTGCAGTCCCAGAACTATAGCGTGAGGTGAATATCTGGACATAGGGAAGGAAAGTCTTGTAAAATAGGAGGAAGTGAATGGGGAACTGCATTGAAAATATGATAGCAATGCAAAGGGGATAAATATCAGTAGATGCAAAAACATATTTGCATTCACATAAAGAACAGTTGGACTAAGAATACCGGATTCTTTGTGTCCAGATTGAGGAGCCTCCAGGATTTGTACATGAGATCAGAGAAATGGTAGAGCACCCTGAGGCGCATGCTGAGGACATCAGGGCTGAAGTCTTTTAGAGTGTTGTACTGGGGAGGGACTGACTGGGGAAGGCCAAGCTGGAAATATCCAGAACCACCTGCCAGTGAAGGTAACATATGGAGTCCCAGGTGTGTCCCTTTTTATAGATCATAGAGTATTTGTGCATGCAGATAATGTAAGACTTTGCATGTACCTGAGGTTTTCAGCGAGGTAGATGGAGTCGTCCAAGCTGCACTGTGGCAGCGGCCAGCAGAGATTTGTCTTATGTGTTTACCCTGGAGGGGTGTCACAAGTGTTGGCTCCTTTACTGGATTGGAGTGTCCAAGGCCAAGCTGGAAGACATGCATAAAACCCAACAAGGCAATCTTAACAGTGCCACTTAAAGAAAATATTTATATTGTCTTAATGCATCATATCCCATTTAAGCAAGCTGGTTACCTGTCCCTCACTGTTGCACCCCCAAGCATAAACATCTCCAGTGGAGGACAGGGCCAGCACATGTTCGCAACCCACAGCAATGTCCTCTATGAACAACCCCTCTAGGTAGGGCACCACCTGGGGGTTGGATTTATTCTTCAGCATGGATTCTGGCAAACCAATCAGACGCTCTGAAGGATGAGCAGAAGAAAGAAAAGCAATGGCAAAAATATATACCCATATTTTCTCGTTTGCAGTTTTTATGTCAAAAAGCAAATAAATCAAGGGACCACTTGACATGCGTCATGTAACTCCTTACATTATCATCAAGTATCAAATATAAAGGATATAGCGGCAGACAGGAAAGACAGTTATGTAAATGAGTCAATATTTCATGCATTTTTAAATATTTATTATAAAAATTGTCTTTATGATTTTTAAATTTTTATTTTGTTGGAAAAAAATATCTTAACTGCTTGTAAGATGGCAATTATAGTTTTAAGAATTTAAAGTTTAACAGATCTCAATCAGAGTGGTACATCAACAATGTGTTACCTAATTTACAAACACTATCCACTTTCAGCTATCTAATTGACTTTAAGAATTGAGTGTACCTTGTCCAAATGTGTAAACATGTCCATCACAGGCCAGGGCCACGGAGAACTGAGTCCCACAACAGACTTTTTTAATTCCCTTGTTGCACAGCTGCTCCACTTTCTAAAAATAAAAACAACCAAAGGCAATTTTTGTCTCCAGTGAAGTATATCAATAGCTTTAATAAAGCCCTGGGAATCAATGGGGTGATGAAGAACATCTGTCTCGTATCCCTTATTACATTTTCAAGGCAAATAATCAGAAAATAAAGAGTAACACAAACTATGTGTGAGGTTTTGTCAGAGTTAATATACCTGAGGGTAGTATTTTGCTGTGGAGGAACCTGTTCCCAGTTTGCCATAATCCCCATCTCCAAATGCCCACACGACCATGCCATCCAGAGACACCACTAATGTGTGGTTGAGACCGCATGAAACCTGAGAAATGCAAGCAAACTCTGAATAACTATCTTTTCTTAACCAGAAAAACAATATCTTCAGCTGAATTTATAACATAGACTGTCCATTTTTGTACCTGTCCTACATGATATCCTTCTAATGCAGCCACCCTTTCAGGCAGCATCCTGTTAGATGTGGACCTTTGACCCAGACGCCCAGATTCGCCACTGCCAAAGGTAAACACTTTCCCATCTGCTGTAACCACAGCAGAATGCCGGAAGCCACAAGCAAGCTGGGTAAACAAAGTAAACATTATCAAAACCTTGTGGAATTAATGTATCTTTACTAGAATTTGTTTATGCCTTTGAGTTGCTGCTTTACACCAACACTGTAGTTGGGGTATCACTGATAATCAAGTAGTATTCCACTTGTTAACACAAAACTAAGTTTTTTTTATATTTTTCTTAGTTTAGAGCATTGAGGTGCTCTATACCTGGGTGACTTCTTCTCCTTGTAAGGCCTCTATCTGTTTGGGTCTCCTTTGCCTTTCACTGTTGCCATGGCCCAATTTTCCAAAATCTCCATCTCCCCAACTGAACACCTCCCGAGTTTCTGTCAGGGCCATCGAATGTCCATCTGAGCCACAAGATGTCACCAGCTGTGTCACTATATACCCTGCACAGATATTTGAAGAAGATATGTAGATGATAGTAGATCATAGTGCAAAAAAATTAAAATATTAATTCCTTCTGTGGGCAAAGGAAAACTATATTAAATTAAAGAGCAGTAAGACTTGAATTTTCAATGCCTGGATAAATAATGTACCTTGAAATGCAGATATAATAGTGGGGACAAAGAGATCATCAGAATTCCCCTGGCCCAGTCGACCATACTGTCCTTCTCCAACAGCAAGAACCGAACCATTGGACTGGAGCAGAAATGTACAGTTTTGACCACAAACAACCTAAAAAAAAAAAAAATAAAGAAGAAGAAAACACAAACATTTCAAAACATTGGTGTTTGTAAATGAAGACTATGCCCTGAGTGAAACAGTGGCTACCTGCTGTGTCTGTAACAGAGAGGGTGTCAGTGTAGGAAATGCAAGGTTGGTTCCTGTTCCTGCCAATTGTCCATAACGACCATTTCCCCACAGATACACCTCAGTTTTGCCCCCTTGCTGCCAGTCCTAAGAAACACAGAAAGGAAATTTAAAACCGTTTAAAATATACTTAAGGTTTCTGCTAAGTTGAACTATTTGGACATAATTTATTTTTTAAAACAGGTGAAGATACTACCTCGGGTTTGTTGGTGGCCCATGACATCAGTTGCTCATCCATACTGAAACTCCACTTACTATTGTCCTGAAGGACAAGTTACAGGAGAAGAACTCTAGAGAAGCTTGTTTTAATTGACATTCTTATAATGTAAGAACATGATCAACACTCACCAGTGCCTTGGTGATGTTTGTGTCTTCCACCTCTACTAAATCAGAAACAACAAAGGATTCAGGAAAGGAAGTGCCACTAGCAATAGCCTCAGCACTGCGAATAGTAGTAGCATATGTCAGCAACCAGCTCCACTCTGACAGGCAGGAATGAGCCTCAGAATAATTGTGGTGGGGGGGGCGTGGGTAAGAGCACAGGTGTTTCTCTAAGGACAAACCAACAGCTAAGGAGGCCAGACTCTGCAAGAAGGCACTGTGGACAAGCTGGTCGCCAGATGTCACATGGGTCTGCAGAAAGACAAGACAATGAGATTCACATGTCAACTGGCACCCACAAAACAGCTTCAAAGCATCTTCAAAACACAGTATTAGTAATGACCCTTTCATAGCTGTACTGCTCCTGCAGCAACAAGGGTAGCCTCTCCAAGAACACAGCCAAACAAGGAGCCCGATTTAGCCCCAAGATGTTCTGGCTTCTGAGGACCATGCGACAGGATGCCAACACATGGTTTTGACTGATCCAGTCTGGAGTGCAGCAAATCAACAAAACATCCTGGAAAACAACAGAACATCTATTTTACAAAGGCAGCACTGTGAAATGCTACAAGCAGAAGAAAGACATGATCACTGAAATAAAAACAAACAATAAAGAGAAGAACCGCATTACCTTTGACCTCCCAAAGCAAGCAGCTACACCTAAGTTTGGGATCCAGGCAGTACTGACAACTGAACCCAGTCCTGTAACAGTTTGTAACACTGAACCATCCTTTAAGAGGCAGAGAGATTATTAATAATTAAAATTGTGAAATGAGACAGATTTTTGTACAAATAAAAACTACAAGCAATTTATTTGATTACTACATGATGTTAAGTGTTCATATTAAAATTTTTGCTCTAACGTTAGGTAAATATGTGGCTGCAGCAATGAATCTTGATTTCCATACCTGTAGAGACCAGATGTTGAGCAGTCCCCCTATCCCTCCAGAAACCAGTGCCAGGCCACTGGAGCAAAATGAAAGGGACTTCACTGCTGTAATGTGGCCATGAAGTACAAATGCACACTTTGCACTGTCCTGCTGTAAAATAAAAAGAAAAATAGGTTATAAGCCCTAAATTTATTAAAGCAAATGCCTGCATAATAAGTTCCAGCAGAAGATGCAATCTAACCTCAATCTTGGTGCTTTTGTCCTGGCACTGGGAGTTGTGCAATATGTTTGGCAAGGACACAATGGTACCCCCCTGTGGTAGTGTCCAGATATACACAGAGCCATTCTGACAACCACTACAGAAACATCAAGAATACAGTAAGAATATACAACAAACATTTAAATAAAAAAAATACAAGAAAATACTTGTGATAATTGTGAGATACCGTTTGGCTGTTAAGGGTAGTTTAGAAAGAGACAGTAGAGAAAGAATCAATTCAACTCACACAGCCATCATGAGCCTGGGATCAGGTGCTCTGCCAGCGAGTGGGCACCATTCTGCAATGTTAACAGTGCTAGCATGGAAGAGAGTATGAATGGTCACCCAGTTGCCTCCAGAGCGTCCCAGTATCTTCACTACATCTGACCTCCCCAAACAGAGCAGCAAGTGTCCTGTAGGGTCCCATTTCAAGAAATTCACACTGTCCTATAGAGTGAAGGAAAGCACCAGTGTCAAAGCACGAAATGAAAGAAAACTTATGCCATGTGTTACAAAAACGTGGATAAAATACAGAACATGATATTGCCCTTTTGAGGGAAAACTTGTTACAACATTAAAGAATCATTTGGGTCTAAAGTTAATGGTGCACCAACAAAGATTTTAGCCCCCTTTTATGTTTTTTAGTTTTCGTTTCCCTGTGTTTTGTCAGGTGGTAGAAATAAATAGCTTTTATAAGTACTCAGAACCTTTGCCATGATACTTGTGACTAAGCTCCAGTGCATCCTAGTTCTGTTTGTGGCCCACCTGCTTTTAACTTAATTGATAGACAAAATTAAGGCAAGCATATTAAAAAAAAAAAAATCATACAGTTAATGGGATCTGTCATAAAAAGAACTGAGCCTTGAAATCAAGGAAACTGTTCCCAGACCTGCAACACTTTAGACATTTCACAATAAAGACACAAAACTTTAAGTTATATGAAGCTAAAGAGGAACAATTGATGAACTATGTGTTGTGATAATGATTAACTCTTAAACAAATTTGATTAAACAGCTAATTTGGAGTTAGTTATAAAATGACAAAGGATTGTTAATTCATTCTTCCCTGATTTAATTCCAAAAATTATCACATAAAATTCAATCAAGAGTTAAACAATAAGCAATTGTAATCTAACAGTGAGTCCTTCATTATTTTCCTAATCAGCTTCCATGTAACAGAGAATATTTTAGCTACTCTTTCTGTAAACTTCTACCTCGGATTGTGTCACTGCACGGATTCAGGGAATGACAGAAAATATAAGCCGTAAAATTAATACATGCTGGGATAAAGGTTTACATTTAAGGTTTACTGCAGTTACAATAAATGTGAAGTTCATGACAAACCTGGAAGAGAGACATCACCACAGGCTTCGTATTCTCATAGCTCTCAGTGGTGGCCAAAAGAATTTTCCCACTGGGATAGCCCACTGCAAAAGGCTTGTCTTCACTGTGCCAGGCAACACACTGGGGGGCTAAACAAGATTAGAGGTAACACGGTTAATAATATATATTTAAATTCAGGTAAATGTGTTGAAACCATGTATGCAGGTTTCCCTCACCCTCTTTCCTTTGGCAGTGAGATAATTCAGTGTTCTTCACAAGCAGGTCTATTTCCTGCATTGTGACTTGCAACCAGCAGAGAGAGCCATCCAGCCGTCCCACCAACAAACTCTCAGCAGGTCTGTTCTTGCAGGCCGCTGACTGGTCGAGCACCCACAAACTGAAGCTCTGAGCCCAGCAGAGTGCTGTGACACGAGAACCCAGAGCCTCCACATGACAGAGAGATCCTGAAACATAAATAGTTTACACTATAGATCACACTATAGAA
>JBAMHW010000021.1:9818352-9837346 GCA_037177495.1 Rhadinocentrus ornatus | reverse complement strand
CACGAGAACCCAGAGCCTCCACATGACAGAGAGATCCTGAAACATAAATAGTTTACACTATAGATCACACTATAGAAACTACAGCTCTTATTAGCAGGCATCTTACACCTTTAACCACTGATGATTGTGTGACATAATTATTTATTTGCAAAGTGTGATTTATGACTTATATTGCTGAAAGTGGGAGGTTTCTCTTTGTTTCTCTTTGGTGTGTAGCTATTAGCATGAGTTTGAAAAAATTGTATCTTACTAGGACAGGTAAACTAGGAAGTGGCACTGTGAAAAGCTGAATTGCAGCATTAAAACACAGAGCATCAGGGGATTCCCATCAAACTAAAACTGTTTCCCATCAAAACTAATAAAACTTTTACAACTGCTTCCATTTCATTCTAAAGAAAAAACCATACTCTGAAATCTAATTAGAAATTATTTGTTGCAGAAAGACAAAAACATGAAATAATTATAATAAAATTAAGCAACGGAAGCAGAAGGTGCTTTACTTCCAAAGTTGAAGAACACAGACCTTGTTAATTATCTTCCTTCTCCAGTTCTGTGACCTGAGTATTGGTCCCTAGTATACGTCAATTAGCTATCCATGTCTGAAGTAATAATAACAATAGTTTAAGTCTTGACACCTTGCAACACATGCATGTGATGGTACAGCCAAAACAGAGACATCTTGTCCATAATGCTAACAGTGTGTAATTGCTCTTCATTGAAACTGATTTATATGTTGTAATTGAAAGAGTCAAAGTCATTACAGTAATACTATTGTTGTTTTTTGCATTATTATTTTTTACTTCTACGGCATTGCTGTTGATAGTTTGGTTTGTTGTTTTTATTTACTGTATCATATTTAAAGATAAGAAGGCCTTAGTATATAGCCATTACATTAAAACCATTGATCAGCAAAGTTAGTATCTTATCACAATTTAGTTGTGCAGGAAAAATGTTTGTCTTGGCATCCAAAAACCTACTCAGTATTAAAAATGTGGTTATAATGTTATGGCTGATCCTTAAATATTAGGAGCTGTAAGAGACAAATAGACTGACCTCTGATATTCATGATGTTTATGTGTTTGTTCTCAGGTGCAGCCAAAAAGTTTCCCCCAGTACTCCAGTATACAGGAGACATATGCTGACATTTGCCAGCTCTCTCATTGCTTGATCTGTCTGTCTTGCTGCAAAACACCAATGAGAGAAAAAGCACCATTGACTCTATGACCAGTCCTTTGAAAGACATTCAGACACTTAAGTAAGGTTTGTTGCTTCTCATGTAAAAAATAAAGATGAAAGAAATCCAACAGATCTCTTAAATATAAGCATCAAATGATGTGAAGCCATCATTGTGTATAACAACACTTAACCAAGGACAAATACCTGGTAATACAGGAGAAGGTGGTCTGTAACTCCACAGTGTTTGGGCTGATGGTCCACAGCTGCACCACCTTGTCCTGAGAGCATGATGCCAGCAAACTCTGCTCACTGCTCCAGGAACAGCTGGTCACCTGCACAGAACAAAAAATGTATATATTTTATCGTATTCCTCACAATAAATTGAAAAAAAAAAGACTAATTTGTCCACTCAAATTATTATGTCCAAGAAAACATTTCTTCAGTAAGAAAAATAAAAAAAAAAAAGGAAATAAACAGAAACTGGGCGTGCTACTCGCCTTGTTGTAATGTCCTTCTAGTCTCTTGAGAGGACATTTACGCAAGTCACCAGCCAGGTCAGTGTATGTTTGGGGTCGATTAGGACTGTCCCTCCCTGCAGCTGCCAAGGCCTGCACCAGCTGTTGTGCTGCCCATTGTCGGTGTTTACTGGTCAGCCTTGCAGAGAGGACACATGCGGCCAAAGCATTTGCCAGCTCAAGAGGGCCCCCTCTGACACTCAGATGTGGTAAAGGGGAGGGAGGCAAAGAGGAAGAAGACACCCCTTGGTTTCCCATATCTGCGCCAAATATATATATTGACAAATGAGAACTATCATGAACGACACTACAAAAAATTATCCAACTAATCAAGTGTAACTTTCTCACCATTACCTTCATGTTCAGCTCTATCAGAGCCGTAGCAATGAATGCTCTTTTCAGTTAGCAGGGACACAAGACTTTGTGTGACCAGGAATGTTGGGGGTGTCTGGTCATTGTGGTCTTGCTGCTGGGCTCCCTGGGTTGCAATTGTTAGAGGGGATCGCTGCTTTGGGTCAATGATGGCTCCAATGTTCACCCCAGTTGCTGCAGCCATTAGGTCCTAAAGGCAACAATATTAGACAGAATGAAATTATCTGTCCTTATTTAATCACAATTTAGCTGTGCAGGAAAAGCATTTGTCCCGGCATTCAAAAACCTACTCAGTATTAAGCAGTAGCTTCAATAAGTCCATATTCTTGTAACTGTATTCTTGTGTTGAAAGCTTAATAAGGGGACCCGACTTACCTGAGTGCATATCTTTACTAGTTGTCTGTAAGCAGTAGGGCTGTGGGACACCACACTGCCAATTGCTGAGGTAAGAAAGCTGAGGCAGGTGGAGTTTGTGTGTTCTGTCGCCAGTCCTTTCACACCTGACTGATTGCCCACACAGGTGTGAGCCCTGCCCCCTGCTGCTAGAGTCATCAGACGCACCAGTATCCGGATGTCTGCCAGGCCCAAGGACTCAAGTCCATTTGACTGGCTGCACACTAAAACACTGCAAAAGAAGACCGATAAGAAGTGCTGAAAATCACATGACAAAAAAAACCATGGTCATATTTTAGTAATATTTACCTTGAGGCAGTCTGAGACAGTGCTCTCATCACCATGCTGTAAGCTAGTAGAATCTGTGCTGTAGATGTGACTCTTCGTAAAGCTTTTAGTCTGTCATGTGAGTCCCTCAGTGATATCGCCTGCTGCCCAAGACTCAGTGATGTCTTCTGCTCAACAAGGGCATTACCTAATAAAAAATACACAAATGAAAAGGCAATCCACTATAGGAACAAAAAAAAAATTAATCAGACAGAAAGGTTTTAAATAAAAGATCCAATAAGACAGCTGTAAGTAGTGTTCATGTGCTTCTGATACTCAGCTTTGAAAAATGATATATGAGTCACTATGCTGCAGTTACTTGGACAATAACACTGCCAACTAGCACAGAGGGAATGTGGGTGAGTGTTACAAGTGTGCTAACTTATCAGAGCAAGAAATCACATAATTTATTGCAACATGAACAGAACAATTTCTTTCTGAGAAATGATGACCTAATTCTTCATTTATGTCTAGCTATTTGGTATTCAAAAGTGTGAAAAATGAGAATGTTAAATGTGGTTTTGTGTTGTTTGAAAAATGCTGCACTGTCTAATAATTAGTCTCAATGCTGAAAAAGTGACTGAAAACATGAGTGTACCTGCATCTCTGTAAAAAATTTTCTAAACCCTAATTTCAAGAATTATAAAAACCAGGATTTTTATAATTTTATATCATACAGTATGTGCAAAATGTCATATAGACATGTCTGATCTTCTAAAATGAAGTTGTACAAACACACATATTAAGCTTAATTTGCCTGTAAATTAGAAAATAAAAAGAGTCAGTTTTCTTTTTAATCAAAATAACTACAACAATTATACCTTTAGCAGCTGTCTTTGTTGGACATCCTGAACTGTAAACTAGAGCTCCAAGTGGATCTGGTTCCATAAAGACAATGGGATCTGGTACCAGCTTCTTTTCAGTCAGCCCCAACGGTCTTAGCAGGAGTCCAAAATCCTCCAGTCCAGTCAATTTGCCTGTGTCATACTCATCATGGTGGCTCATTTCCCAGTCATCTGTGCAAATAAAAGCACCTGTCATCTTATAAAACAACTAAGATTACTCCTTACAAAAATGGAATAATTTTGTTGCGACCCTCATTATAATTAATGTAATTAAATAATTACAATTTCCCTACCATCTGAAGTGCTGTCCATTTGGCCAATCAAATCAGATGTCAGACCTTTAATCCTGCAGCACAGGAGAAAACACCAAAAAAATAGAAGTGTGAAAACAAAGGACAAGCTTTTCTTCTCAACATATTTCCCATATACAGTACAGTTTCTGTACCTTTCATATTTAGAATTTGGATCACTTATGTTTGCTGCCAGATATTTTTCCCTACAGGAGCTACAGAGGAGGTAGAATGGGAAGTTTGAGCCACACTCCCCTTTGAACCAGACATCGACATAGACACCAGTACTGTCGTAGCCCTTGCGTGCAGCACTCTGCCCACATCCTGGATGTCGCCGTTTTATGTGATTGTTAAACTGCAGAGTAAAGGTGTTGCACAGCTCACATTTCACCATCTGGCTGTGTTCTTCTCCAACCTGAAGCAGCAAAGAACCGCAGATAATAACATGCAGAGTACAAGTACAATAACAGACATTACAAAGAAAGTATACACACTGTCATCAAAACAAGCATACACAACACAACATAGACAGTATGCAAGCTCCTCTGTGATCGTGTGATTGTTAGAGTAATTAAAACGAAAGATTGCTCTATCTGTGTTTATTTTTAAGTGATGGATGTATGTATGTATGTTACCTCCACTATCTGCAGTGTGTCTCTCTCCAAACTGAAGAATGAAGGGGTGAGCAGGTCCTCATAAGTTTCTTCTTGGTATGGATCATCCATGTAGCCCAACTCTGATTCCTCCTCAGTGGAGAATGGGTGGAACTCAACCTGCTCTGGCCAATCACTGACTGCTGTGTGCTGCTGGTACAGCTGAGGGAGGGGGCTAGGTGATGGCAAGTCTTTAAAAAAATGTATGTAAAATGGAGATAAAATGTTTTTTTTTACCAAATATTGAGCTTTTTAACTTAGTTTGACATGCATTTTCCACTCATGTCTCTGTCCTGTGACTCTGACCTGCCCTTCTGAAGGAGGTCCTCTGTGTGGGACCTGAGCGCCGCCTTCGTGCTGGAGGAGGTCTGTTCCTAGTAAGATGGACATCCAAGAAGTTCTCCCTCTCTATCCAGTCAAGCCCTGGCAACAGGCTGTAAAGAACATAATACATTAAATTACTTTACTTTTTGCATTTCTAACAACTGTGATGCAAAAATGTTGTGTTAACTATGAACATCTTCAAAAATTCCTAACCTTTCGTTGGTTTGGCTGGTGGGCCGTTCAGGACATTGCACTGTCTCTGGCCCATCTGGGGAAGGGGTATCAGGAACGCCCTCTGGTCTTGGTAATCCAGGTGCCTGCTGGTCCTCTGTCAAGGGGTGCTGTAACATCCAACTGGCCAACACCTCAATGGTCTGAGAGTCCAAGTCACCTGCTACATCTGGGAGGGACCACAGGCAAGTTGAACTGTCAGAGTTCAAAAAGAAAAGATGGATCATGGGATGTTTCATGACTAATTCATGTCAGGCATCACCATGAGAGAACCATGCTATTGTGTATGGACTAAGCTCAGACAGAAGCATCGGTTCAAATAAAGTGTGTGACTCTGGTGAGGTAGCGTAAAGGAGGGACTAAAAATGGAATTGAGAAGGCGGTACCACAAAAATGACCATGTGCCCTTATGCAATGTCTAAATTTAAAAAAAGAATATACATGCACAAAATGCATCATTTGTGACATAAATGTTCCCTCCTACCATGCTGTGATGTTGTTCAATTATAAGCTTCTGTGACTCAAAGAGCAAAGAAACTGTTTCAAAATGAGCTTGTGTCTGAGTCTGTTTTAAAGTTTTCTAACTAATTATGTTGACCAATGGGGGAGTTACTTAGACAAAGGTTGTTTGGAGGGTTAAAAAAAAAACATGTTTTAAATTACACATACTGTGTACTGAGTTGTTGTCCACCATAATGAAAGGCGTTCTGTTGGTTAAAAAAAAACAATAAAAAAAAAACACCTAACAATTTTTGCTTGTGTCAAAGACTATGCAGTTTCCCCACATAATTTATCCTACTGGAATGTAGCAACACACAGTGAAGGACAAATGTCATAAATAGAATAAAATAAATCACATAAACCTGTAAATAAATGGCACTATATACTTCACACAAAGCAGTACCTGCTGCTTCCATGGCCCAGTAGATATGTCTCATAGAGAATCCCATTTCTAGCAAGCGACTGGTGACAAACATTTGTGTCCGTTCTGGTGGTTGAGGAGAAAAAGAAAAGTAGACAAAAAACCAAGAACCAAAAGCAAGCCCACAGCTCCATCTTTAATTGTGCCCACTTAAAACACTTAGAGGCCAAATAAATTCTCACCTTTTGTTTAGATTATTTCCTCTGTTCAGATCTTTTTTGTTGCTTCACATGAAACTGTTACTCCAAAAAGGTTCACTTTAACTAATTTTTATTTTAGCTTTTTTTTTTTTATAATTATTTTTAATCCCCTAAATAAATGACCAAATTTGCAAATTAACCATATGGAGCCGCCCAGGGGACACAGGAATTTTTTTCTTTTGCATCACCACGCGATACTTTTGCGTTTCATCATAATAAGTTTGCGTTACCACGCAAAAAAGGGATGATCTGACACAGATTATATGGCTACAAGAGTGAGAACAACTTGTTATAGCCGTTTTGCTCAGTTTCTTCAGGTGTTTCTGGTCTGCATCTGTCCCTCTCAGGATCAAGTCAATATAAGGCGCACATACACCTGACATTATGTCCATGTTAACAGAGGAAACATGTTGTTGTAACGTAGTACTTTAAAGGATTATTTACAAATAAATCATTTCAGATCCGCCAGGCTAGGCAAGCCATACACTAAAGTCATCGGAGAAGAGACAAGGCAACAGAAATCAGAAAGCAGGTCCATAACACCATCAACAGTGATGAGGAAGCATGTATGCTCTCACACAGAGACAATTGGGCAGCAAGAGCAACCTGGTGGATGTCAGATCCGTCAGGTTGGCCGTATCTATGAATAGTAGCTGACAAACGACACATTGCAGCGGTCAGATGATGCTTCTGAAGCAGTGTGCAGACGAAATATTCTATATTTAAGAAAGAAGATTAAACTTTTTGAACCATAAGATCCTCAGGAGAAGCCAGCATAACATATGTATTTTTTACACAAATAGCCTAACATCTTCTTAATAATAAGTTGTAGTGAGCAGTTAATAGTCATGAAAATAAATGGAAATTGGAAGTTTATTTAATAAATTACCAATAAATCCTATCAGTTTAATTTTAGTCAAAGTCTAAACACAAGAAGCCAAAACAGTAAAGCAGCAAGATGCTTGATACCGTTTCTGATTACAGCAAACCTTTTTGTCTGCACTTGTAATTAATCCGTTAAAGCACAATGTTACAACAACATACAACAAAACAAACACAAAAGAATAAAAATTCCGGCGACAGCTACGGGGCTCCATACAACCAGCCCTTAATTAATCTTTTATCTTGAAATGTAGAACAGGGAAAATTTAAGTCTAATTTAGTTTATGAAATTGTTCAAAATAACAACAACATGACTGACAATGAAACAAAAAAAGTAGCGTTCAAGCATGTAAGTGTATACATGCATTATTTACATCCAGCAGAGCAAAACACATGCTGTTTGGAGCATCAGTGGGCAAACATTTAAGATCATGCTGAAAAAAAGACAAGTTACTTAGTAATTGTTTCTTTGTAATGAAGAAAACAATTTATTACATTTTCTAATGAAATTTTATGTTTCATGGGCCAGCATTGGGTTACAATTTGTTAAAGCTGAACCTATCAGCAGAACTCAAGAAAAGTTACACACATTACACTGTTCATCAGTAACTTTGAATTAAGATCTTTTTCTTTGTTCTTTAAAACTGCAGTTATGCATGTACCCCCACCCTTAACATGTCTTGCTTGATCTTACCCAGACTGCTTCTGGCCTGTGTGCTGCAGGGACCAGGTTCCATGAAGCTAGTCTGCTGTTCTGTGAAGGCATCACAAGAAGCAGAGCTGGCCAAGCTGAAGCAAGGGTGCAGCACGGGGGGGGCACTAACCAGGCCCGTAAGTGTAGGGAACCGAGTTAGCACCATGTGCCTAGAGAAGGTGAAGATACAGTATATACAGTAATATCACAGAGGAAACTATGCTACTGAGTCAGTCTAATTGCCATGTTTTTAAATGCCGAAAAAGTGCAGTAATCCAAGCTGGAATCTCTATACATTTGCTCAGACTCCTCATTTATTGTTGTGGTATCAACCCACAATAAGAAAATCTTCATAAATCTTCAGTTTAAAATTTCAAATCTCCTCTCTGAGGGGCAACTGGTTTTACTGCTGGTTTTACAATATACTGTAGCACTGAAGAAGCTGTTTGTCTTGTGTTTGCTCGGTTAGACAACGAACAAGCAGGCAAAACTTAAGCCTGGTTTAAAGACAGAGGTCCTGATTCACTAAGACTGAACTGCAGCTGCTTTAAGCGCCAAATATTGCCCATCATTTGCCACAGATATCTGCTCCATCTCAGCATCTGATTCACAAAGCACAGTGCTAAAAACATGAAATGTATGACCAATTTGTACCCTTGTTGTGTCAGACTGCCAATGTCCCGGTAGCTAAATACCAATAGGCCTTCAAAAAATAAACACAGCAGGCACAGAAATGTCCTATAAGAACTAATAAGTTAAAAAAAATGACTTTTGACTGCATCAAAGAGGAACTGCATTAAGTAAGTTCTGTAGATGTATTTAAATATATATCTACATATTATATAAGACAGATATTTGAGGATGACAACAGAGAAACAGCATCCCAATAAGCAAAAGCTCAGTCTAACTGAGAAAACTGTTAAATAATCTCTGCAACCAGAACAAGGTGTAGGCCCAGAGGACACAGACAAAGGTGTTTCCCAGTAATACAAAGGTTATTTTTGTTATTGTAAGTAGTAGTCCTAATACTAGTAGAAATAGTAGCAATAGAAAAAAAATCTAGCTATGCAGTGACACAGATTCTAACACTAAAGATTTTATTCTTACAGTGTGGCAAACAGCACCAATCTTTGAGAAATGGACACTTTTTGTGGTAAATATAAGCCATTTTTTCTTTTAAACATATGCCTAAAACTTTATTTAAATCTGGGTAAACTGTTCTGGAGCAGATAAACACTATTTGGTTGGTGGAACAGTTTGAAGATCACATCACCCTTTGCAGATGCATGTGCAGACTGGCTTGATGCCATTAAGCAACTGCAAAAGCTTCAATGTCTTTAGTGAATAAAGTCACCCATTCCCTGGAATTCAGAATACCTGCTGCTGCCAAAACATACAGGTCTTTAGCGATAAGTAAGAATGTGAACTAATTATTGTATTCTTGGACAATAAATGGGTTTCTCACAATGTAGTGGATCATCCATTTTGGATGAATTCTTTAAAAAACATTAAATCAAATAAACGTGCCATACTTACTGGAGGAGGCTGATCGGAAGGAAAGGGTTGAAGTTATCTAGACCATCCATCTGCAGGTTTGTTGGCAAAGAGGATGCCAAGTCAGTATTTGAGGATGAGGCGGAAGCTCTGTTTGATTGGCCAAATATGGCAGTTCCTTCTGAACCCACACTGTACAAAGACACCGAGCTGGAGGATTTAGAAATGGGCTGAGAGGACAAGCGGTGGGCGGATTCTGCATGAGAAATTAGATGATGCAGATTAGATAAGGTTTAAAGTCAGATTCAAGTCTGAGGTTTTGATATCTGTCATTACAATGAGTCCAAGTCAAATCACTGATCTTCATAAGCCAATCAATTGCAAGTCAATGGGTAAGCCTTATATGTCTGAATGGCCTTTTTAGCCTTTTTATTATAATTAACACTTAAAAATCTATAGCATGTATAAGTCTAGAAAAAAATCGAAATATAGCTCTGTAAAACAATGACTAAACTAAAACAAGAAAGTCTAATAAAAATCTCCAGATAGATACCTTTGCGTTCTTTGTCCTGCTGTCTGTTCAGGGCTCCTTTGTATATCATGACTTGAGCTCTCTCTAGATCAGCTAGAGACACAGTCTGTTTGATGGGACAAGGCCTTACTGCCCACTTCACCATACTCTGCACTACATACTGCAGCACTGATCTCAGCTCTGTACTTTCATCCCACTGTTTATTGCTGGTGTTAGTTGTGTCAGGGGTAGGACTGGAAAGAGGACTCATTAAGGGGTTTATAGAGTCATGTTTAGGCACTAGGAGCAAATCTGATAGTTTCTCACAACTAAAAATGACAGTCAGGGCTTTCAAACCCCCAATAAGAAGATATGAGACTCTAACTGCTTTCACTTCTAGGGCAAAGGTATCCACCTTTGAGCTCTGGGATGTTTGGGGAGGCTGAGCTGAGGAGAACTCCAGAGGGTCAGCAGTCTTTGCAGTATCGCTGGTTGATGACAGTGATGGGAACGAGTCTGCCTCAACTTTCTGCTCATTCATTTTCTTCTTCTCATCTTCTGACAGGCATCTCCTTTCATCTGATAAATCTTCATCCAGGAAGGACTGAGTCTCACCCTCATTCAGAATCTCCTCAGAGTATTTCCTTTTGAAGAGCGGAAGAGCCCCCAGCCACCCCTGTTCCTCCAGCAGCCCCATCAAATATATCAGATCTAACAACACCGTTGGTTTGAGGCCTCCGAGGCGGGTAACATCACAGCAGGATATGTCACAGGGCTCCAATGAGATGATCGGCGTGTCGCTGGGTGACCAAGAATTCATGGAGCTTAGTTATTGGGAAGGATGGGAAGAACCCACAGATACAGCATGGAGTGACACCAGGACGGATTCAACAGGGATTAATGGATTTAAAAATGGAGAGGAAGAAGCGAGAAGAAAGCAAGATCAGAGGAGTAAATGATTAAAATAAAGCAAAATGTTAGACAAATTACAGAGAAAATGAAAAATAAACACTAACAAAAAGGAATTAGAGTAATACACATGCTGAAAGGACCAAGACAAGAAAAATATAAGAATTGTTTAATGGAAGGTAATGAGAACCATCATTTAAGAAATGTGCAGAAACAATCTGATCATGAGTAAGGGGGCATGTGAATGTATTTTTGCCTGACAGATACCTAACAGAGAGATCCGGCTCCTCCCACTGAAGCTTGGCCAGAGAGCTTCCTTCTTTCAGGACTCCCAGTAGAACCGCCCTACGACCACTGGGCCTATGCAGGCACAGACCTCCAGCACGGAGACCACTGTCAACTCCTCCAATCAGTGCCAGTACCGGCCACACCTGAGTGCAAAGAGCCTCCAGCTTGGCTTCCGACAAGGACTGACGATGTGCCAAAAATTCCCTGGTGTCTTTGCCAGTCAGGTCTTTGTCTTCCTTCTCAGTGTGTGTTGGAACGTGACCTATAGGGAAAAAATAAGCCAATGAGAATCAAAAAGTAATATCTAGTCAAAGGTGGAGCTTCATTGGCTGCCTTTTATATTGATTCTCAAAATAATGAAATAGTGTTCTAATTAACCATCTGTTTACTACATCTGTTCTTTGTGCCGCCTGTTTATAGGATGCAGCTGACAGGTGACTGTTAAGAGACTCCATTTGTTACATAGTTTTAGTCTGGCAATTTATCTAATCCAATGTATTAACTGAGTTTGGCAGAACACATATTATGTATAAAAAGTTTCAAACTCATTTGAAAACTGATGAAGATAATTTTACTGTTATCAATTTTTCAAAAGAGCAAACTAAACTCAACATGCAACATGTGTATTACCAGAGTCTATAGAGCTTCCAGAGTCTTCCTCTCTCAGCACAGGACCGATAAGCTCCAGGTGGGTATGAATGTGTTGGTTGATATGTGTGGACCACAGATCACACTCATGGAGCCTACGTAGGAGATGAATTGTTGACTCCAGCAGCACGGTTGTCCGAGGGCTGCACAGAGGCTCCCCAGGAAGAAGATTACTGGGCATGCCTCTGATCTGCAGGTCACGCAGTGCCACCTGTGAGGAATACATGGATTCTGTACAATTGTGTTGTGCCATAAGATATTCTAAATTACAGATATTTTTAGTGTATAGCATTATCTGTTATACAAATTATTAGGCAAATGAATCATTTGTCATTTTAGCATGAGGCAATTTCACTATAAAGGTAATTAGCTCTTATTTAAAGTGGAAATGCAGAGTCTATAGTCAACAGGGATGTTCTAGGTATAATTGTCATTAATACATGTTTGAAGACTAACGGTACTTAAACTGGCAAAAAGAACAATGTGATAATGAAACAGGATTCAAAGACAGGTCCTATTAGTTCACAGTGCTTCGTGCACCTTCTCTCCAGGATTACTGCTGTAAAACAACACACATGGATACAGCTCAGAGGCAACCACTCCCTCAAATGCCAACTTTGGCTCCTGAAAGAGGAACATGGACAAAAACAAATTTAAGGCACCAGACAGTCTGAAGAAAGCACTAAACTGACTGTGAATATTTAGTCAGACCTTGTCATTTTTGCCAAATGATATAGTGTGAGCCTCCATGTCCAGGATGCAGGTGATATTGTCACCCTGGGTAAAAGGGGGAAGTGTACGGACCAGTTCACCTCCATGGTACAGGTTGCCACTATAAGCACGATACAGCCACATGTCAGTGGTGGTATGGTGATTGTGATCTCTGAGTGGCCAGCGTGATACTCCCACACATGTACCCTCATTGCCTCTGTTTTCTTTGGCAATGTAGAACTGCAAAAGGAAGTTGAATGAGATTTGTTACAGAGAATATCTATTAGTACAGAGACCTAAAATGTGGTTATATTAATTTATAACTTCATGTTTGTCATTTCTTTGTCTCAGTAGATAGATACCTTCCAAATAAAGCATCCAGAGGTAATGGCTGTGGTTGCCAAGCCATAGCCTTTCCCTCCTGAACCATGGGACAGAACATTTCCACTCTCCAGAGAACAGCAGACCAGCTTGTGTGGATCAAAGGAAAAATCTCCAATGGGAATACATTCATCATAGCTGCCAGAATTCTGTAAAAGCAACATGTGGTAAAGAAATTATAGTAAAACAATTGGCAAATTACTAAAAGCTCTACTGTAAATAAATTACCAGTAATTATCTAATACTATTTTCAAATTAGAAATAAGATATCTAACTCTGGATATATACATATATTTTAGCCATTTAGTAAACATGGGTAAAATGGTAAAAAATTTGTTTGCATTTTTCTGTCTTGTCCCCTTTTTTTCCCATCCCATAAGTGATAACATGCCATCTGTTTCCCAAGTAGCCCTGCTGTTTTTAGTTTCATCACTGCCAGGACTGTAAATCACATTAAAGCAGCATTTTCTTTTACATCATTAAAATTATTATTATTTTTTAAACCAGCATTTAAACCAGAAATGAAAACAAATTATGATTAGAAATGTTGATATAATTTTAATACAGCCTACAACAAATCTGTCTAAAACAACAAATCTGTGGCACATTTTACCAGTTTGCATATACTATTGGGATACACAGGATATTACAACAGCTATTGTTTTGTAAACCATTCATTCATTCATTGATCTTGTTGCAAAGTCAGCAGTTTCAGCTCAATTTGTTAGGCAATATGTACCAACTGTTAAGAAAATTGTTGAAAGTCAAATATTATATGGTAAAAGGTACAGATTACTGTCCAGAGCATAATACGATATGTATTTAATTACCAGTGTGTCTTTTTCAATTGTCACTTCAAAGTTTCTCTCAGCAAGAGGTTCCTCCCACATATAGACAGACAACAGCTGAAAGAGTTGCTTGACAATCTACAAGAAAAAAGGGAAAAAGAGAAAATATGAATTTCTTCAATATCACACTCATGACAAATATACTATTTAGAACTCACACGTTCTTCATGTAAGCTTGCAATTTTAATAATGCCTTCATGAGCGACTTTACTTGCAGGTAAAGTTAATTTTTCCATCATACCTGTTGAATCTGAACAGGCTCAGAACAAGCAGGTAATAGTCTTTCTAAAACATGGAAGGCCAAAAGTTTAGTGCGAAGATTCTTGAAGCACGGAGATCCTAAAAAGAATAGGTTGGTAGTATAAATACAAAGGTAAACATTTCAACACTGTGTAAAATATAAATACAAATTTTTATTCACACTAGACACATGGTGTCTTACCTGAAGAGCACTTGTGTGAAATAATGGCCATGAGTGGATCAATCCATTTGACAAAAGTAGAAAGTCTTTTCATTACTCGTAGTGACAACACTCGCCTCAGAAACACCAGGAAATCCACCAGCTGAGATTCAACCACGTTGCTGTTTTCTGCTCCAAAAGCAATAAGACCGAGGATTTAAGCTTTAAGAGAATTGGCTTGTGCCCTGTTTAAAACAGAACTAAAATTAAAGTTATTGTATGTATATTTGCCACACCAAGTATACTTGTGCTCCTGCAGGTGGTGTCCAGATTTGCCCTCACAGTTGATTCTTTCTCTGCCATCTGTTGTTGGTGGAATTTGTGCAGGATGTTTTGCAAATGCTGACACATCACCTCCATCAGAGAATGAGATACATCCATAGGCAGCAAATCCTCACAGGAACTGAGAGCACAGCACGATTAGTTGTGTAAATAGAACAAAGAAGAAAAGAAAAAAACAAAAAACAAAAGCATGTTCACTTTTTATTATCACCTTGCTGCTACAGTCAAAATCTGAAGCAGGCGGGCGCATGCTAGTCTGACTGCTCCGCTGACTAACATTGATCCAGATGTTGAGGCCGCAAACCAGCCCTGGTTCGTCAGCACACAGCTGTTGTTGGTCAGCATGGAAAGGACTTCCAGGATGCCACATTTGATGATCAGCACCAGATCAATAGGTTGGTAACAAAAATTCAGTGCAAACATTGTGGCTAGAAGAAGGTGCTGGCAGGAACCTGAGTATGACAAAAACAATGTGTCACACGAAGACAAACCAAACTGAAAAAAAAAGGTTACACACTAATATTTTGTTAAACCCTATTTAGCTGGCATGCATTGGCTGTGGCAATGTTTCAAAACGTTTCTGCAATGTCACAAGATTTTTTTCCATCCCATGTTGCATTAAGTTTTTACCAATATCTTGTCTGATGATGGGAGAGCACATCCCAAACATTCTCAATGGGGTTCAGGTCTGGACTCTCTGATGGCCAATTGTGTGAAAACATTGTCTCATCCTCCATGAATCATTTTTCCGCAATTTGAGCCTGATAAATCCTAGTATTGTCATCTTGGAATATGACCGCTTACTTTCACTATTAAACATAGCAGTGAATTCTATCGTTTCTTTTTGTTTTTTCATTGATTTGATTTAACCAAACATTTAAGTGATCGCAGATCTAGTATTCAGGATTTTTTTCCAAACACCTCAAAGATGATGGTTCCCCACTATCCTTCCAGTTTTTAATAATGTGCTAGACAGTTCTTAACACAGTTTTAGTAGTTTCTGCAATGTCCTTAGATGTTGATGTTCTCTGATAGATGTATGCCAATGATTTTACCCTTCTTAAACAGACTAACCTCTTTTCCACAACCACAGGATGTGTTTTTCCACATGGTTGTATGAGAAGCTAATCATTGCATTAGTTGGGGTTAAATAACTTGTTGCCATCAGAAAGATAATTGCTCATGCAGTAATTATCCAATAGTAGGCTCGTACCTATTTGCTTTGTCAAATCAAGGTGGTGACTTTTTGTTTTTTTTAGTCAGGCAGTATAGTATATTATGACATGTAGCAGTCATGGTCATAAGCTTTGTGTTGTGCCTGAGGGAGTCAAACATTTTTTTTTTTGACCTGCCTTTTTAATTCTTTGTTTTTTGCTACATTTCAGTTGTTCCATAAAATATTCTGTTTATTTTAAAGAGCTATAAAAAAAACCATGAATAAATAAATAAAAAATAAAATAACAGTATTAAGTTAATCTGTTAGAAAAATATATACCGGGTTGTTCTCTTTCCAACTGGACCCTCTGTTTGAGAACACACACCACTTGCTGGTAGAAGGTGTGGGCTGCAGACTGTAGTTCTCTTTTTGTTTCTGCAGAAGCTGCATTAGTGCCACACTGGATTGAGGTGAGAGAGGTTGGACCAATACATGAAAAACATTTAAGTATATTGAGTGTATTACCCACCTATATGGATTGTATTAAGTATTAATTTCTTCCATTAGTTCATTGCATTTCATAAATATCTGTGCAACATTGTGGAGGTATATTTATTGAATGTACCATGTAATGCTGAGTCTCATAATGAGCTCCAGAGTGAGAGCCAATGATTTGTGTTCCCAAGGCGAAGCATCCAAGAAGAAATTGGAGCTGCACTGACTGCAACAAAGCAGGAAACTGAGGGGAAACTGAGGATCCACTGCTCTTCTCCTCCATCTTAGAAAGGAAGGCAGACATCTGACACAAGGCTTCCAGACGCATCTGATCACAACAAAGAGAGTTCACAGTTAGTTAAAGCCTTGAGAGTCACTCAGTTTGCCCATCACTATGTACATAAGCACTGTGTGCATTACTAAGTGCATAAGCTTAACTTTTACCAAGTGGTAAATATTTGTTACCCTTACTACTTCGGTAAAATTCAAGCTGGCTAAAGTTTAACATAAAACAGAGAATGGTAAATTTTCTTAGTCAGTTTCATTGCCCTGATATAAATTATTAAATATATGTTTTGGAAACATCCAAATCTCATCAAATTTCATGTAATAAATGAAAAAATACAATTACCTCAGCCCGCTGTTGCTGCTGCATTATGGCAAAAGAAATGGCCTTTGGGTCTGCCTGACTACAGCCCTCTCCACCTGACAGAGCTAGTGAAAAAAGTGGCAGGTGGTTCAGACTTCCACAGACAAAGTGAAACACCTGGTTAAGAATAGGCAAAGTGTTGCTGCCACAGTGTGACATGGGGGAAGTCGGGCTGATACACTGCCGTAAGCGATCCCAAGCATCTTTCATGACTCCCAAAGAGCAAAGGGGTAAGCCTGAAAAAGAATATCATGTTTGAACCATGTTACTTATCCTCAAACACAGCTCAGTATACCACTGTCAGGATTTTAGTTATAACATTCTCGGGATATGCTTTAACTGAATAAATATTCAGAAGTAAATATTATACATTTACCCAATTTAACCTTGGAAGATCCAGGGGAGTGTTTAGACTGTTCAAACTAAACAAAACAAACACAGAGTATTAATACTAAACAGCATTTGTAGAATGAGATGTCTTTACAAAACAAAACATACCTGTTTCCGTTCATTAACAGTCACTGTGAATGGCTCTTTTGATGATTTCCTTAAAGTGAGATGGTGTAGATAGTGGTCACATACAATACTAAAACAAACACTAAAAAAAAAAAAAATAAACACAATATGCATAAAACATAACCTACCTTGTTATAGTCAAAGGATGACTATTTTCCCCTTCACTAGGCTCTACCCAAGCAGGCCTGACTCCCAGCAGGAGAAAAAGACATCGGGACAGAACCAGATGACAGGCAGCTGGGAAAGACAAGTTCTCCTCAGATTCTCTTTGATTTTCTCCTTGTTTGTGATTCAGCTCTCTCTCTGGGCTAACAGGGCTCTCCATGCTGCTGGGGAGGGTAGAAGTGCCAAACGACTCGTACACGGTCACGTTTTGCTGAACTTGCATGGCTTCCCGGGTTGCCATGAATGACTCTAGTACTTCTGCAGAGACAGATAAGGCTGGAGATTCCATTATATTGTGATGTACATGTGTGTATATTTCTGTCTGCAGGTAAGTATTAAAATACTAAGATAAAAAACAAATAAATAAATATTTAACATTGTTCAGCAGAAATAGAGACATCTGACCTGACAGGTACATCCGACTGTTGCCAAGTCTGTCCTCATCAGTGGCCTCGTCCTGGTTGTGGTTTGCTGGAGAAAGGGGAGGAACCTGCACCTCCCGGTTACAATGACTTCCCGGTTGCTGCTCATGATCCTTTTCCACCTGCTCCACTGATGTGCCTGGCTCTTGCCTATCTACATCTGGACTTTGAGGAGACTGAGAGTTCTGCCATTTAAAGAAGGCTAAATAAATACACCTTTTTTTTAACAACTAATGTATTATATAATATATTGTATATTTTCAAGAACAAATATTTTTCTTCAAAATAACTAGCATGAAATATCCTTTGGTTCAATTGTTATGTGCAGTATTATTGGTAATAGTACCTGTTTGGTAGCTGCTTGCCCTTGTGAGATTTTTGGAGAATTTTTTAGGGCCAATAGAGTGCCTCTGATTTTATAAACCGTTTCATAGACATCGAACATTATCTCAGAGGGCTCATATCTGCCCAAGAGAGAGAGACAGAGTAAACAGCATATTATTTATTCAAATTTGACATATGACAGTTTATACAGAAAACCTTTCACACACTGGCCGTCATTTACAAGCCATCAATTGAAGAGCTACATAAGCAGCTCTTCAATTAATGGTTTTATCAAATATTATTTTGTGTTACAGACCTGTCCTGCCAACGGGCCTCATTCTGCAGTCCAGTGTGTTTAAGGAGTGCAGCCAGACTGCAGCGACAGACAATCTGCAGCAGACAATCCCCTGAAGAGCTTCCACTCTCCCATTCTGCTGTCGCAGCAAACACAGATGAATTACAACAAAGTCACAAACAGGATAAACACACAGACTGTTCACCAGGATTACTAAAGGAATCTATGATGTGAAGAGTTTTTTGAACAGGCAGTAAGTCCATTGTCATAATATAAACCTTCAAAGAATAAAGCATTGAAAATGTACAAACATAAAAGTCAGAATACCTTTACTGTGAGCATACTCCTCCATGTTCCACCACAGGACACCTGCAAGTCCTCTGGTGGATCCCAGAGCCAGTTCCAGTAAAGTCCTGGTATCCTCAGTCAGACTCAGCTCTGCTATTCTGGCATCACTACTGCCCAGAAGCACTACCTCAGTCAGCCATACCAGGTTGGTCTCTACAGGAGAAAGCATCTCTTAGAACATTTAACCATGAACTACATCAGCCTTACTACAGCCTACAATCTCAGGTCTATCAAATTAACGAATTAACGAATGAACGAATGAACGAAC
>JBAMHW010000021.1:9801931-9818252 GCA_037177495.1 Rhadinocentrus ornatus | reverse complement strand
ACTACATCAGCCTTACTACAGCCTACAATCTCAGGTCTATCAAATTAACGAATTAACGAATGAACGAATGAACGAACAAACGAACGAACGAACGAACGAACGAACGGACGGATGGACGAACGAATGAATGAATGAATGAATGGTCATTCAGGGTCTCTGTGTGGCCCAAATTGAAAATAAGTGACATAACTGCCAATAACTTAATTGCATTGCCAGTACCGTCCACTACCACTAAGTGTGTCAACTTTCATTTTCACTCATGGTAGTCTGCAACACATTCTTGATCTGCTTGCTTGCTTTTATTGCAAGTGTTACCAAAGAGATTAAAATAAATCATGGGATGAAATCTGCTCTATGTTGAGCAAGCAGTTTGTTTTCCTACCCAGCTGTTCAAAGTCCATTTCAAGACCATTCCTGAGGAGGACATCTGATAGCCAGATCTCTGATGTTTTCTCCTGGGGTGAAGGCGGTGGTCCTTGCAACATACCACCAAGGCAACGGCCGACTGCCAATGCAGCTGACCGTTCCAAGTCCAACAGCCAAACCCATCTGCACTCCTCCTCCTGCTGCTGCTGCTGTCCAAGGCTGGCATTTTCTTCACTTTTATCTGTAAGAAAGCTCCGCTGTCATTGTTAAACTTGTCTGTACTTTGCTATAAACGCAACAATGCAGGAACTACTAATAATAAAAATAATCAAAGTGTCACTGAACTGACCTGAGCAGGTTTTTTGAGTTTCCACTCCTAGTTCTTGTTCCTCCAGAAGGGCCGTCTCTGGCAGCAAACTGTTGAAATCATTAAGGTGCTCCAACAAAAACAGTAAATGGCTCAGGAGAGGTTGAACTGTAGCCAGAGGCAGCAGCAGCAAGGAGTACATTACTTGGCACAGCAGGCTACCAGCCACTGAATTGTACAACACCACTGTGACAAAAGGTGAGACAAGACAAAAGATAGGAGGATTAGAGTGACTGCTTAGAATAAATAAACAAATTGTGAAAAACACATAACAGATTTAAATTTAAATAGAGATTAAATTGTTGGTTTTCAGATCTATTTGTAGAGTGTATATGTGTTTGTCATCTAATAACTGACTCCCCAAAGTTCACCAACCCAACTGTGCAAAAGCTGTAAAATATATGGGCATAACCTGGCGATTAAGTAAATAAAGTAAAAAGGTACTTCATATTGTTTTGAATTAGCATTTCTTATAGTGAAAGAATGGAAATATTCTTTACAAAACATTTGATGTGTCCTTGGACAGGTCAATGAATAATAGAAAAGGAAAAACATCGTTAAACATAGAGGCAGTATCATCTGTTTGCCTACATATAAAAAAATATGTAAGACACTGTAATAACTAGGCTAAAATAACTCTTGATGGAATCCTTACTGTGCAATTTTTTAATAATTTGTTTGTCTGGGAAGCTCTTCTTTAACAGCTTGGTTGATCTCCTGAGTGTTTCCGCAGCACACGGAAGGAGCAAGTAAAGATGCTCACGAAGCAGTGTTACACTGCTGTCATCCTATACAGCAGCAGAAACAATATGAACATGAGCACAGCTACAACAATAATGATATCCTAAAATAAATATAAGATTTTAGCATACATGACTTGTTGATATCCAAAGGCAATTTTCAGGTCAATTATTTTTGTATATCTGTTTATTTTTTTCTAATGTGTATATTTTTTTTGTTAAATTTGCCACGCTTCTTTATTACCTCTGGGCTGGAATGAATGTAGCAGTGAGCAAGCAGGTGTCTATGAAGTCCAGACAGCAGCTGGTGGAAATGAGATGGTTGATCAGTTTGTCTCTGACTATCACTATATAGTTGTTTATCACTGTTTTTCTCCAACTCCCCAAATTGCTGCTCCTTTATGAACATACACAAAGAAAACAGGAAGCATGCAGAATGTTAGAAACATCCAGAAAATATGAACAAAATAATATTTTCTTTAAAATAGAGTAATTGCCATTTTATGTTAAACAGGCCAAATTAAAGATCAAAACAATTTTTAAGATTCCAAATTAATAATTAGGATTTGACAAAGAACAACATTTGTCCTGACCTAAATCGTAAACCCCTCCTTCATTAATACACACATCAAAGTCAGTGTCACACCGTGTAAAAGCTGATGCTAAGCAGCAGGGTTTTCATCAGCACTTCTGCTAAGTGCAAAGGGTCGTAGGCATCAACAGAGCTTGTGGAGGAAGGAGCACGGACTGACATAGCAGGAGTCAGTGGAGGTCCCACTGCTGTCACTTCACCAAAGTTACTGTAACCTAGTAGAGAGGCAACATGGCTCTGTTCCTGAAGGCTACTGAGAACCATGTCTAACTGCAAACGCTTTGAGAGAGGAGAGAAGAAGGAAAAATCGTGGATGAGTATTAGGTTTTCAGTAACATGCTTACACAGCATTCCAACAAGCTCTATCACATATTGTCTAACTCTTTTTTTCTATCCATCCATCTTCAAGCCAACTATTTGCATCGGTCCAAAAGCAGCTAAGACAAAATACAGTACATTTTTTCCTAAAAAATGTTTAAACTGTTTAACTATGTCCTCCATATAACATCTTCTTTAAAAGCCAAATGCTGTAATGGCAACTTAAATACCTGTCCTTTGGAGAGTACATTTAAACTCTGAGGACCCTGAGGAAGGAGGGAGAGGAGCAGTTCTGTTCTTTCCTTGAGTGGAGGCAACAGCAGGGACGAACCAATAGACAGAGTGTTCAAAACTGCCTGAAGATTGACAGAAATGTCAACACAACATGAAAATAAACACAAGATCTGCTGTTAGTGTTGTTGCAAATAATACATAAAATATATCACATATATCAAATATCATATAAAAAAAAACTCTAACACAGCAGGAAATTTCAATGTTGTAGTAAAGTCATTTTCTTTTAATTTTATTAAATTTGATCACTCCTGGGCTTTAACTACCATGTCAGAGTTTAGTTATGGCGCAATACAGAAATTACACTGATGAACTGTTACATTATGACAATTTCTGCTCGATCAGGTCTGGATTACGTTAGACATCTAAATGGGCTTTTTGTTATCCGACAGCAAACTAATAGCCAAAGGTTATTAGAGCTCTGTAGGTTTAGAGTCAAAACACCCTGCTCATCCTGAAACACCCTGTCACCAGTTCAGGTCTTTATGCTTATTCGTTTCACAATTACTACAAGAAATAACACTCACTTAATATTTAATTTATCTTTAAATTGGGCATGCACAATTGTTTGGTAGAAACAAATTGTTTCTAGCTTAATTAGGTCTTTAATTTAAGTAGGACTTAAAGACTTCCTTTAAGTCCTGCCATTAAATATGGTGGCAAGTATACTACAAAAGTAGTAATTGTGGGTTTACTTGTTGTATTGAGTCTGGCATGTTGGTATCTATGAGTCTGAAGAGCAGATTCCTCAGGGGCCTGCCCTGAGCACCCAGAACCATGGCACCAGTGCCCCCTGCATGGGCCAAGGACAAGTGGATGGACAGCAGCTTCATGCACAGCAAAAGGAAATGATGGTGATCCCTGAGAAAAAGGTACATGGACAATTAAAAGTGTGAGTTAGGGTCAGAGAAGTAAAGGCTAGTGGTCGTCAGTGTGTCCTCCCAATGGTGGTAAATAATTCTAAATCTCGAGGCAAACATGTACTCCAAGTAGTAACAGTAGATACATGTTCATGTCATACCTTTTAGATAAAAAAGGAGCAGGGGGTGTATCATCACTGATGCCATCACAGTAACTTTCTAGGAAGTTGCGCAAGTAGGTAAATGTGCTTTCTTCCAGGTCGACACAAAACGGCCTGTGCCATGCCACTAGTTGCCTGTCATAATAACAAGTATTCAAAATGTGCATATATTCCACATTACAGAACTGTACACATGTTCCATAATAACAAAGAAACATTTTATTTTTATTTTTTAAAGGAATCAGGCACCAATGACTGTAGCGTTTGTTTCAACTGAGATTGAGTTTTTACCTGTCAGTTGGGACTGCAGTCCATGCCAGACTGTGAGAGGTCCCAGCTGTGATTTGCTGGATTGACACCCCCTCTAAGCCAAGCACTTTCTTGGGTTTGGTAATAGGAGTAGAAGTGTGGCCTTGCCCACACTGGCCCATTGTGTTGTTGCCCCATGCATACACTTCATTCTCTGACGACAGGAGAGCACAACATCTTGTAACCAGAGCTAAGTTCTTTGTACATTTGTACTAAGCATCTGAGTACCTGACCAATTACAGCTAAAGATATCTTACCATGAGACAGAGCCAAACAGTGACTGTCCCCACACGAGATGTCAATAATCTTAGTGATACCCAGGTCTTCTATGAACCTGGGCCTTAGTGAGGTTGTTTCAGATGAGCCACATCCTAAACATGAGCCGCAACCCCATGCAAAGACCTAAAAATTTAACACAAGTACAGAAAAATGTACAAATCACCAAAAAATCATCTATTTAGTTTTTATTTTTGACCGGCTTTTTATTAAGGATATAGTCAAAAGCTTTATTTATACTGAATGAGTGCGAAAAACGAGCGCTGGTGACAGACTGTATGAAGCACTCAAGTCACAAGAGTAATTTATTTAGTCAAATAGTGTTCATACCACATACAAGCCAATTTTCACATGGAAAATCCAAATCTAACTTAAACCGCTGAATGTTACCTGTCCTGCAGATGTAAGGGCTAGAGATGACTGACTGCCTGCACACACTTTCCTGATGATAAATCCATGTAGAGCCTCTATGACCTTGGGACGATACACACGATTCGTGTCTCCATGACCCAGTTTACCTGCAGAGATGAGTCATATCCCACATTTCCTCACCTTAATTCAAAACACTTCTATAATCACAGAACAAAAATTATACTACTCTGGAAGTGTTTATAAGAGGCAAAGCATTTTCATAAGAAAATTACTTCCTTTTTTTTTTTTTTTTGCTAAAGCTGATTATATTCTGTACATAAATGTGCTAAACTGAAAGAAAATTCTGATTACAGTGTGTTCACAAAGATCCTACCAGATGTGTTTAAATCAGACTGCGCATAATCTGATGACTCACCATTGTCTCCTCCGCCAAAGGACCACACGGTGCGTCCATCCTGGGCCACAGCAATGGTGTGGGAGCTGCCACAGGCTACCTGCCCCACACCACTGATATCCTTCACTAGTGTGGGCACGTTGCGACTTTGGCTGTCACTGTGACCTGCACCAAGTAAAGTCACAGAACAACAAAAGTTGTTGCTAATATTTCAAAAATGTTTAGACAAGATAAAGCTTTTCCAAAAATAATGTGTACCAAGTCTGCCAAAGTCCCCTTCACCCCATGTATAAAGCTCTCCATCGTTAGTTACAGCAGCACTGTGTCTGTAGCCAGCAGACACACAAACAACCACCTGTAAGACATACCATGACACGTGAAAAATAATCAATCTCATATTATTAAGAAAAAAGCGTAACAATGGATAACCAAAGCAACGTTTTTAATCCATTTTTGTTCCTGAATGACTGCATTTCCTGCAGGCTTACCTTGCCTAACAACGGTCCTTGTATGATTTTGGGGTATTTCTGTGTAGCACTGTTGCCATGTCCCAGTTTCCCATATTCTCCATCACCCCAGCTGAACACCTGAAAGATAAGTGGGGTTTTTAGTTTATAATTAATTTTAGTATCAAATTAAATTTGTTGAAACATTCACATAAAAAATGGGTTTAAAAACAGTAAGTATAGACCATGACTTCTGTATACTGCAGTTAGTCTAATAAGATTAAAACATTACATTAAAAGTTAGAAAGCTAATTTGAATTAATTATCTAGCACAATAGAGATGTAAAACTGCCAAATGAGGTTTATAATTTAAGTGGTGTCAGCTTCTCACCTCTCCCTCCACAGTGATAGCCAAAGTGTGCCCATCAGAGCCCTTTGAGGAGGATACTTTCTTCATGTTTCTATGTGGCTCTAGCACAAGTTTCTTTGGCATGGACTGGTTGTTTGAGTCTCCCAGACCCAAGCGGCCGTAGCTGCCTTTTCCACAGGCTTTCACTGAACCATCAGCAGATACCGAGAAGGTACAGTACTGGCCTGCCTCAATCTGAAAAGAGTACAAAGTGGACATTCAGGTCTTTCGGAAAATATCTCATGTAATCTTCTTCCTACAAGCTTCTAGAAACTGGCAATCATCTTAGCAGCTGGTAACTTGATTTATTCATAGGCATTAATGTTGCCATCTCTAAATGTCATTTCCTCAATACCATCTGCACAACCACATATTTTCATACTCCCACCTCCATGCTTTACAGGCAGAGCTATGCATTCACTGTGGTGGTATTGGCAAAGCTCACACTGAATATGCAGGATCAAAGATGAAAAAATTAAGTAGTATAAAAGGAGTGATAAAAGCATGTTGCTTTCCAAAAAATTAACTAAATGTTTGGGGGAAAATCTCAAGTCATATAAAAATGTGTATGTCTTACACTGGAATATCACTGATTTTAGTAAAAAGATTGTAGGACTAGTTGAATCTATTACAAATTTGTACAAAAATTATTACATGGAATTAAATACAATTTTGAAACCATGAAACAACTAGTAAGGTGAGACTTAAGTGTTAGGGCAAACATACCATTTGTGCATCACTGAAGCCCTGTGTTAGTTTTGGCAGCAAGATTTTCTCCAGAGTTCCCTCAGCCAGCTGATGGCTGCTGTTGCTGCCCCACACATACACCATGACTGCATCACTCTCAGTGCCAGGAGTCGCTGCATCTGTGCTGCACGAGCACAGGCAGTAAGATGCCAAGTTACATACCTGTTAAAGTAGTAGAGGGTATAATTTAAAGGAAGCGTTAGAAATCTTTATTTATAATCACTATGTAATATATGCTGCTAAGCTGCCTTTTACCTCCTCAAACAAGCAGAGAGCTGCCTGGGAGAGTCGACAAAGACCATCTGCATCCTTTGTAAGCACCTGAGTGTTGACAGCATCCCCGCGAAAACCCTATGAAAAATAATTTATTTTTATCCTTCAGCACAGGATGTGTTCACTATGAAGAGAGACTTAGTCTCTGGAGATATTATGGGGTTTGGGATTTAGAGACAGACATATCACTGCATGATCAAGCAGGAAATGAAGTCAACAAAGAGAAAGAAAAACCAACTTGGCTCTATGCAAATGTACTAGTTAGCAGTTGGTTGTGGTCCAATTTTTCCTTTCATCAAAAACAAATCAAGATCTAGACTGTTCTTCAAAGCTGTGTGGTCCTTCAGTTGTATTTTTCAGCTCTTATGTAGGATATGCCTGTAAAATCACTGCACTATGAAAAGTAGTACACTTTCACATCTGCACATGAAAAAAGTAACATAATGTGTATATACTTGCAACAGTCAATTCTAGTTTTCATTTTTTTCTATTCTATAGCCATTTGGCAGTCGCTTTTATCCAAAGCAACTGCTTTGTATGGAAATATTGCAAAGCTGATTACGATGACTCGATACACATATCAGGGCGGGAAGACTGTCTCAGTCTTAATCCTCATTTGCAGACTTATGCATCTCCCAAGCTTCAAATGAATCTGTTTGTATATGCAGTACAGTATGGCACTCCTGATCAAAACCTCTGCCATTGCACATAGTTGAGTGAGGAGAGAATGAACTGATCCTAAATAGACACTAATTTAATAATAAAACATTGTTCTCAACATTCTGACTAAGAATTGTGGAATACATTTATTTAGCATTTTAGTGTTGTATCTTTTAAAGATGTGGGCGAAACAAGGAAAGGAGAATCATTTTAATGCTTGGCTTTGAGTCAATAAAGCATGTAAGTGTTCCAACAAAGACCTGACTGGTCCTTTGAATTTAGGTGATAAGTCATATAACGTGATGGTCAAAACTGGGTTTTTTTTGTACTGTGGTGGCCACAAACATCACAGAGCACTACTAACCACTGACTATGAATATATTATATTATATTATATTTGCAAACATTAACCATACCCCAAACAGATGGGTGACCTAGTGAAAAAGCAAAAAATTTACCTTTTGGACCAGTAAGCCCAAATTAAAGTTACAATTTGCAGATGGATGGATGAACTGACCAATGTTTTCATTATTAATACATTTACAAAAAAAGAAAAAAAAAATTTATCTGATGTTCTGTAAAGTTTAAGAAGAGATATATGAAACATTTTACAGGAATCAATAAGAAAATTATCTAAAAACCCAGGGTGTTCAATAGACGCTGGTAATAGTCTGTATTGTATACAATAAAGAATCTAAATGACAGTAATAGCAAAAAGAAGATTACTTCAAACACAATAAGTATTAACAAAAAGATGAGGTAACATACCGAATATTGCCTCATTTGGAGAAGTGTTTGCTGAATGACATCAAAACCTACACCAGCTGATTGCTGGGAGCTTAATGAAGAGGAGGAAGATAGAATACAGGTGGGGGAGGACATGGAAGCAGCTAAGGCTACCTCCACCCACTCCAGCAGAAACTTCAGAGAGCCTCTCTGCATGGCCAAGCCCAGCAGGAGCTCCAGCGCTAGTCTCCGTCCAGTCGGGTCTGCCCCACCACTCCCACTGCTCACTGATGTCTTCTTTAGGAAGTCAGCCACTTGTGCCAGGCAGTCCAAACCCACTGATGGGATCTTATTCTCATTAGCAAGAGAAAGGGGAGGCAGTGAAGCCAGGACGGAGGATGCTGTGGCAAGCACATCATTGCAAAGCACAGACTCTGGATGCACAGAAGCTGCATATCTCCAGTTCTGCTGCAGTAATGAGAAGAGTAGACTCAAACCCGTCCTCACACCCATTTCTATCAGAACATCTGTACCGGACTTGATTTTGCATGCTCCCCCTTGCAGGCAAGGTTCTGAGGCCAGCTCAATTTGCCCACTCTTGGCCCCACAGTCTGTGGACTGGGATGGCAGCTGCATGCGGAATTTGTCATGGTACTTGCTGTGAAGTGCGTAGTAGATCCTCTGTAGAACTACCAGCCTGTGGTGGAGCCCCAGGGTGTAGGAGGTTTGTGTCAGCATACGGTGAGCCAGCCATCGTTGACTATGGAGCAGGGACAACAGGTACTCTTCCTTCTCCACTGATGCGCTGGAATCACACTCAAAGTCTGGCAGCCGTGGGCCAACAAGTTCTTGAACAGGCTGAGCCAGAGTCACCACTTCCTTGTTGTAAAGGAGCTTATTGTAGAGCACAGCAGCACCATGTCTCCTGGCTGTCTGTACACTATCTTCTCCAGCCCAGGAGCTATTGAAGTGCTCCTGCCACTTCAGCAACACATGGGTTTGACAAGGCACCATGTCTGTGCATTATCTGCACTCTAATGTTTACCTGAAAAACAAAGAATAAGAGATTGAATTAAGTGTTTAATTTGAATTGGCAGATTTATACAATTCACACAAATCAATCCCTCCTACTTGACTGACAATGAAATAGCACAACTGCTGCCAATATTTGCTGCTGAAAGATCATGTTATAATGTGTTTTCCTGCTAAGTAAATTCAGTGTAAAGGTGCCAGGTTTCTCTTTTGTCTTGGCAATTTAGCAGCTTATAGCAAGTTACATCCGGGCTAATGCCACAGGCCCAGTGGGTATTCATTAAATAGGTCAGCTCACCCCTTGATAACAGCTAACACACCCACACTAATGAGAAGAATAATGTCTCTCAAGTTATTATGGTACAGCATAAAGGCATGTAGATGCAATATCACTTAACATGACTTAATTTACATTTTGTTCTTAGTCCATGTCTTATAGTTTACCGCCTGTCGTGATATGCAGTCTCAAGTTTTCAGTCTGCAGTTGATTCTATTTTCTAACACAATAAAGAACAAATGTGCGACTGATGTTTAGAAGATACACTATATTAGAAATGTTTTATATGGCAGTGAAGGTGTTTTATTACTTAACATGCTAATTATCCAACACAGCTCATATAAAACTGGTACAATGTTTATTATTTGGTTAAAATAAGATGGTTCTTGACTTTTTTTTTTACCACTCTCTCAGAGACAGCAACTAATAAATCCCTCAAAAAAATTATTCATTTATTTTTTTACTGACTAACAAGGAGGTTATGAAGTTAAAGAATATGGATTTGCATGAATAGTTTTTACTAAGCGGAGGGATGGTCGAAAGTAGAACTTCAAATGTTTGATGTTTATTCTGATAGGGATCAGATCTAAGACTTTATTATTATTATTATTATCATCATTATTATTATTATTAATATTATTATTATTAATAATAATAATAATAATAATAATAATAATAATAATAATAATAATAATAATAATAATAATAATAATAATGATTTGAATTCAGCCTAGACAGTAAGCAGCCTTGCTTTGAGTTATGCTTCTCTCATTTTCATTTTCATTTTGTGTAATCTGCCTTTTGTAACATTTAACATGACTGCTCCAATGTTCAGTTTAATAGGTTTAAGGTTACAAAATGCAGTAAGCGTGTGGCCAAAAAAATTATAATAATAAAAAACTTAGTTTCTATCAGTATCCAATCACTGGATTTTACTAACCCTAGAAAGAACCATTTTTGTTTATTAGTACTGTAGGTCTTTTTATTTGACAGAATAATATGAGAACTATAGCACATACATTAAGGTAGAAAACTGTTCAGTGGCTACCTAGATAAAGACCTTGAAGGAATCAGTGGTTGTGTTGCCAGGTCCAAACAATATAAGATAGATCTGGTTATTTGTTACAGTCACAAGATCTGGCAAAACTGGATCTATATCCAAATTGATTGCAATCTTCAACTTAACCACTAGATGTCAGTAATTGCTTCACAATGTTCCTTTGAATAACAGCATAATATTGTAATCGCAATCAGAAATTGCAAGTAAACTAAGGGTGAGTGTCAAAAGAAGAGAATTGGCTTTTTTTCCATTTTGCAACATGGATAATTAAATAACTGACAGCAATTTGTCAAGAATCATGCAACATAACTAGAAAGATCTAATATGACTGTGCCAATATGCTTGTAAACATTCATTTGATTACGGGAACATCAGATTTATAACGTTCTCATGATATATTAGTTAAAGCATATCCACAACAAAAACTTATGAACCATATGGTTCAGTAGCTTTAACATCTCTTTAGTTTGAGTTAGAAATATATTCAATATGATCTTCTGAAATATCACTTTGTTCTAAATACATTTCTAGTTCCTGTGGTATAATTAACCCTACTTGCCAAAAAAAAACCTAAATAAGATTAAAAATAACCACTGAAAAAAACAATGCAAGCTTCTAATGGAAATCCCCACTCGAAAAGTTGACTCCTGTTTGCTATAATAAAACCTGCAACAAAACATGAAGCACTATTTGTAAGAGAATGCTGTTATCATGCTGCTAAACATGTGAGTATGCCAAGTTGATCATAGACCAAAGTCACAGAGTCTCATCTCTCTCTTGCCATGCCTGAGGATTGTGGGGCTATATGGTTTCCACCAGACCAAAAATAACACCAAGCATTGATATGGTAGCGGGTTCAACAGTCAGACAACCACCAGCAAAAAAAATAAAGCTGAAATATAAGGTGCAAGCATGGCTAATAACAACCCCTCTCTCTTGAATTTCTTTAAATTTTTTATTTATGTTTTTACCAAGCAACTGTTTTCAGACTCAATGTAACAAATTTCACTTCAGAGTATTTAGACTTCAGACATGCAAAAGCACATTCATTAATACAAAACAAAAACTACTGTCAATATTTCATTTTTAGCTAATAGCTGAAATATATAATTAAAAGAATGTAAATTGTGTTAATATTACCTGAACACATCACTGATACCGATTAATCAAATCAGCAGCTGCAGGACTGCATTATTTAACAGGATAATAACAGCACAAAACTATTAGTTTCCTTTTCCTTCAAGTTATTATATGTTTTTGTAAAGACATCAAAATAAATTAACAGATCAGTATCACAAGTTTTCATATTGTTTTGTTCAATAGCCCCCCAGAAAATGTAAAAAGATGCTCAACTTCTAAGAAGATAGAACACCAAAGAGCAGAAACTCCATTCCTCAAATGGGAACAAGCCATGATGAGACTGGATTTGGAAAAATTGCTAAGGCCTCATTTAGCAATTTAATGATAAGCAATAACATGCTTTAACATTGACAGAGGACAGATGAGGCGATTCTGGCTCACGTACGCCTCTAATTTGGCCCAAAAAGATTACACCCCCACAGACTGACTGACCTCAGGCCAGCTGGAGGAGACAAGGTTGTAAAGCCATCCAGGAAGCTGGAAGAAGTTACTAGGCTGGGACGTTTTGGCTGCTGTTGCCAGGATAACCACGTCCACATACTATGAGTGCGGGGATGGCTGTTTGTCAACAACCAGCAAAGGACAGATGATATCAAATCGTATTAGTTTCATAATATGTCTCTGGCATAAATCTGATTATCTTTTTAAAAGACAGTGGTCTACAAATTAATTTTCGATCCTAACGTTAAGCTGCCAGGCAATGAGCATCCAGTGTAATGACCGGCCAGATAAGTTATTTAATTCATTTACAACATCGTCCGGAAGGGCGACAGTATCTGTTTTCTTACTTTGCAGCGTTTGTCAGAATTTGTAACGTTAACGTTTCATGGCTGACATCTCCTGCTTGGCTCTAGCTTGATGGCTACACCAGCACGAACGATTTAATATGTAAATCTGAAAGGCAGACTGCGCCATGTCATTCCCAGCCACCGGCATTATAATGCATTTGCAGTGACAGCTGAGCTAATACTGGCTGCAGTGCAGTCGCTAGTCTACTCCATAGCTGTCAAAACCGAACAAGCCCCTCCGCTTTACAGCTCTCGGCAAAAATAGCTTCGTGTCCCGTTAACGTCGTATGAGTTACATATTTACTAGAATGTCATAGAAATTAAAAAGGCCAGAAACATGCAAGTTACCGTGACAGGAAAGCTCCGCAGATGTATGGTTTGCGTTACCTGTCCCGTCCCAGTGAGGTCTCCCTTGGACACAAATATCATGTCAGCCTTCTCCTCGTTCCCTTTCTTCTTCGTTGGTGTTTGAGACACCAACGACAACGAATGTGGGAGCACTCCGTTAGCGCCACGGTGTGTGTCGGAGTGATTTGCTTATCCTTTTTTCTAGTCATCTAGAGATCATACACATATATACGTAGACGCCTCATACACGCTAGAGCGTGAAGCAACGTCGCCGCCATATTGGATGGGTGTCCGCTTTCCAGACTAGCTTTAGCACTAACCGGAGTCAAGACCAGCAACTAAGCCCGTATTTTGTGCAGCCAACGGTTGCCAGCGCAATATTGAAAGCCGATCGCTCGGCATTACATTTAATTAGTAATATATATATTAGCATCAGATCTTTCTGCATGTATAGGAATTGTTTATTTATTGTGTATTACATAACTTGAATATTATAAGTTTCCTTACTTACCCTCAAAAGATTATGACTCGCAGTCTTTGTGTTAATGTTTTTGTTTTTTTAGGAGGCTGGAATAATAATCCCACTGCAGGGCAGTTCCAGGGCATTTTTTGCCGTCCGAGTAGTCCGTTGTGGTGTCACACATCAAGTGGGTCAGGCAACACAAGATGAGACTGTGTCCCGACCAGCTGCGGACATTCACTCTGCTTTAATGGCAGAGGAAGAGCTCCCCTCCCCATTTACAAACATTTCTGCAGTCATATGTGACCAGTTAACTGCCCGTCCGCTTTGGTGGTCTTGTGGACAACGCCCTGGTCTGCATTTCAGGGTTTGTTCGATATGTAATTAAAAAAAAAATCTGTCCTGTGAGGTGTGCCGTGCAAGCCTCGTCACAGCTGCTGCACCCTCATCCCTTGACCAGAGCTACCACCTGCTTCAGCTGATAAAACAATGGTGGGCTTATGGTCCCACATCGCTGAAACCCAATTCGGAATTGAAAAGCACCGTTTCATGTTTTTTCCTATGATATCTCTCTATTTCCTAAAGTAAGGCTGCACCACATTGCAAACTGTGCACTCTGTAACTACCCTGCAGTTACAGTGCCAGCACACGCAAGAAGCTATGAAAGTTCTTTTTCAAGGTTTTAGCTCCGTGTGTGTGTGTGTGTGTGTCTTTGCGTGCATGTAACAAATAATTCAAATGATCGAACTTGTTTATAAATGTTTCAATTAATTTGTAAATAAAAGTTGATTCATTGATTGATTTTATACTTCTATTAAATATTTTGTTAAAGAGCATAATAAAATTATTTCAGCATGAAAGCAGGTATTTTTAATGTGTAACAGTGACCTGGATCATAACTACATCTCTGCTGTTTGTAACAAACCAAACCGTGAGAAAATTCGTGAAGTTGCGAGATTGTAGTTGGGCATACACCTTAGAAATAAATGCATTGGAGGCGCATGGGACACCCATCCAAGATGGCGGCCGCGTTGATCGTCAGCTCCAATAGGCAGTCTGATATAGATCTGTCAAATCAAGGTACATGTTGGCAGAAAACAAGTAAAACACACTCAGAACAGCAAAGAAAGAACAAATAAAGGAGCACATAAGAGTATGACAATTTAAAAAATGAGATGATAGCATACAGGCTACAAGAATGTGGGTGTTATAATGATTTAAAGAACGCCAACTGTGACTGTTAACAGGGTATGTTGCAGATACGATAATGAGTTTCTTTAACTTTAGGAGGAATGAGGCAAGGTCAACAGAATGAGAAGGTCTTTTTCTTTAAGAATGATTTTATTCCCAAGGAAACACCCAGAATTCATCTATTTAAAGAGAATGCTGTTGATTCTTTCTTTTTGTCCATCAAATAAACAGCATTAACTTTTAGATGAACCAAAGAGGGTGTAACCTAAAAGAATTGCAAACAGCTTTAAACTTTGCTTTATGTGCAATAAAGGGCTAGAGACATATTTCCAGGGTTTTTTTCCTATTCCTTTTTTCTTCTTTTTCTTCATTATTTTAATGATAGCAAATAGTACTGAGAAACCTCCAGTAATATTCATATTATCCCTGTCAGCCTCAGCCTATGTTGTCATTAGGTTTTACATGTCAGTCTTTAGTGGTATTATATCAAATAAATTAAAATTGTGGATTGTTATAATCTCACCTTTCTGAGGATGTGGAGTCAAACCATATGCTTTTGAGAAGAAAAGGGATGCTTGATGTGCTCTCCAAACTAATGTGAGAAAAATATATGTTCACTCTTACCAGGATCAGCAATTTACTGGAAATATATGTATTATTTATATATGTATTGATTCTTTTGAATGGCTCTTTTAAATGAACAATGTAAACCAAGTCACAGCTGTGAGACGTTCATTTGTAAGCCATGTGTTTTATATACAAATATTCCACACTGCCTTCATCATATTTGTGACATCCTAGAAGTCTGATTCCATTCATGTGAAGCATCTATGGGCAGAGAGCATTGTTCAATAACAAATACTGTGAGTTCTATCCAAAACATTTACTAGGGAGTAGGGACAATATCCATCTATTCTTTAGTAGATATGCGTGTGATCATGGATGTATATATACATTTCTGTTGAATCTTGTTATAGTATGCAATGTTAACCTGTTTTTTTTATAGAATCTCTGACTGTGTTTGTCATTGGCAGGTCATGTGTACCATGTGACCATCTACCTGCCCACACAGAGCCTGTCCTGATGAAGGCCTCTTAGGCTGAAACGCATTGGCATGTATATGTTTTTTAATAGATTAGCCATGAGATAATAAAGGCTTTTTACTTCCTATCTTCTTGAGTTCCTCAGTTATCCTTTCATAAGCTTACAATGTGTTCACTGAACTAAAACTCGTTTGTTTTAGTAAGAAAAAATGTTTAAAGGTTGTGTGTAGCCATGCAATACAGTGACTGGCAAGTGAATAGTTCACAGTTGCTTCACAGTCACGACAAACCGGATGCTATTGGAGGGGGGGTCCTTCACTCAGATACAAACAAACCAAAGATAACTTATGACATCAGGTCACACAAACTTCAGTTGGCTGTTCAGAATGGATCCCACTTCCAAGCCGGATTTCTAAAAGGGGGACTGACTGACAAAAAAAAAAAAAGGACAAAAGAGGTTTTGTATCGAGGAGTGTTTCCCCGTCAGGATCTGTTACTTCTACCCCCGCCCGCAGGAAAAGGGGCGGAGTCAGTCGCGCTTTCAGGGAAAGGCACATCCCATGGCACAACTCCGCAATGTTGCCTCTCTGTTGGCTCTATTCCTAGCTCCGTGCCTCTACCACACTCACCACTAAGCTTCTAAAAACAGCAGCAAAGGGCAAAATAGACTGT
>JBAMHW010000021.1:9773944-9792308 GCA_037177495.1 Rhadinocentrus ornatus | reverse complement strand
ATAATAATAATAATAATAAACATTTCAACAACAATAGGGTCCTTCCATACTTCGTATGGCTCGGACCCTAATAATAAGTAATAAGTTTTAGTGTTGTGCTTTAGAACAACTAACACACCAGCTAAGGGACTCATGGCAGGTGTCCATACAGTTTAAACATGTGAAAAATACATACCAGTTCTACAAATCAGGGCCACATGATTGTGAGGTGCATGTATACAGGTGCCAAACTGACATTTTTGTTTGATCTGAGGTCCCTGTTGTGTAAATTTAGTTTTTGGGTAGACAAGACAGGCTGAGCATGATTATTGAGCCCAATTGACATTAGAGTCAGACTAAATTTACAGTATTTCATTAGGACACAGTAGTTTTAATGCGTTTCACATCAACTTTATCTGCTAATAGATCACAAACATTAACCCTTGACTTTAGTAACACTTCAGTAACCCAGCAGTTTTCTTGTTTATTGACCTCCTCCTAAGTCAGTAGCCCCTCAGTAAAACTCCTTCATCAGATCATTCAACCAGCTCCTCGGGACTCTGAACCAAAATAAACACTTCACCAGTGAAATTGTTCTAATTCTCATATATGTGAGTTTGTAAATAAACCAGTTCTCATCCTGATGGTTTGGTTTTGAGGAGGTAATTATTGCTGACATACCAGCCACCACCTACATACATTGGAATTTCTCTCCCTTGACATTAATGAGCACAATTTTCAAGCTCAGTGGATGGCTGCCACGTGCCCAAGACACAAAGTCTGTACAAAAGTTTTGTATCCGGCCGGTAGTGGTAATTTGCAGTGTTACCACCGTGTCTCAACATCTTAATATCCTTAATATCTTATCTTTAAAAAATTGTCAACAACAGAAGCCAAAGACTCCTGTCTGAAGAATTTATTATAAAAAAGATGCCACTAGAACTGAAGAAACTTAACTGAAGATGTATACGAAAGTAGATGTATATTGTAAAAAAAACAACTTTGGAATGACATTTAAAACAGCCAGACCTCATACAGCATGTGTTCTTTTATCTTTCACACCTGATCCAGCATCGCATCATTATATTCATATAAGAGTAAAGTCTATAATAAAAGCCAGAACTTGTTTTTTATTTCATGCCTTTAGTTTCTTTCGAGGCTGAGAAATAAACAGTTTTAAGAGAAAGTTTTAAGTTAGTCAGTAAACCATCATGTTTAAAAGATCAAGAAGTTGACAATGTCCTTTAGCAATCTACATTGATTTCAGCCTACTTACTGAACCTCTACACGCAAAGGCCAAAGAGACCTAAAAGGACTAATGTTTGGGAAAAAAAAACACATAGTGAGATAACATGTCGCAGTACTTCAGGATGCATAGATCTAAAAGCAGATTGTGTCACAGGTGAAAGGGTCATGAGGCTTTATTGACAGATGTGTGAAGGGTGGATGTATTCCTAAGACAAGGACTTGGCACAGGTTTAGGTTTCTCTGGTATTCTGAGTGCTGAACATTGCAGGCTGGTTAAGGGCTGGCAGCAAGAGCAATGGCAGGGGATCTGTGCCACAGAGAAAACACTTAGAGAGCACAAGAGCTGTCGGACTCAGAATCTTGGCCTAAATGTTTCACTGACTGGGACAACAATTATCTGGCAACAAGTGGTAGAGAAACCAGTGCAGACATGCTGAGAGGTGATGAGGTGAAGAGCTGAAGCTGTGCCAAGGAGGCTGCAAAGATCATGCAAGGAGAAAGACAGACAAGGGAAAACACTGACACTGGCAAATGGTAAGAAAGAAAACAAGTGGAAAAAGCACAAAGTCTGGCAGCTGTCAAAGACCAACATAATGTCCTAGAGAACACAAAGGTAGAGCTATTCTGAAATGCAAACATTTTGTATATAAGTTGCAAAATTCAACCTATGAAGAAAAGACAATTCTACCCACAGAAAACATGATAAAAGTTCTTTAATGCTATAGGTCTGAATTTGCCTCCTATGGTGCAAGAGGCACTGAATCATCAGATTTAACTAAAGCAATCTGAATATCACCAAGATATTTTGGAGTAACGTGTCAGATTGTCAGAAAACTGGCTTTTAGATATGTCTTGTGTCTATTAACTTAATTTGACACACACACACACACACACACACACACACATACACACATACACATCCATCATGGTTGATGAAAGTGAAATAAATTATTATTTACAGGTCAAGTTCTAATACTGTGGAAAAGAGTTAAAAATAAAAAAGAATTATTTTTCTTTTATTTTTGATTAATTAAAATGACCTAATATTTTTTTGTAATATTAAATGTTAATAATTTCCCTATTGATTTTGTTCATCAGAAGCATGCAGTATTTATTTCTTACAGTATAGAATTATATTATTATACCATATATTCCTTCTGGGGTAAACTAACTTTTTAAAATTTCATTATAGAGAGAGCAAAGAAAAGACACATAACAGTTTTATGACTGAACTAAGTGGGGCTACTACAAATATTTCTCTGAATGTAGAAAACTTAAAAAAAAAACAAAAAAAAAAAACAAAAGGTTGTCATAAATATTACACATATTTGTCTATTTATGTGCATTTGTATATATTCAGAAGTCTTTGCAACCTGCATAGAGAGTGGAAAATGGTTGTCTTGAGGCTAAATTTTCTAAAGGAAAAATGCTGTAGCATAGTGAAAAAGGAAAACATTTAGACCAGTCCTAAATAAACCAAATGCACTGTCCATAGCGTGTACACAGCTGGGTTTGCACCAAAGTGAGCACAGAGACTAGATAAATGTTTGTTGAGCTGCATTCACACAGTCATTTGTTTATGTCAGTTTAAAGACACCTTACATCTGGGGTAGCTTTCTAAGTATGCGTGCTGGATAAGCCACTGATGATTTATGGGAAAATCTGATTTTTATCCCTGCAACAGGAGAAGAGACTTCTTGTCTGTGTCTTGACTTCTTTGATGCTTCAAGTAAGTAGAAGTCCATATGGGAGTTTAAAAGCTGCTACTTGTTTGTCTTCAAAGTGTAATAAAGGACAAAGTCATCTACACTGCTGGGGTATGGTTCAGTCCCAGCCCTCGTCTTGAGACTTCCTCAAACATACTCGTGCACCCCCCCTCCCTTTTCTCCTTCCTCCTCCTTCTCTGTCTAACCACTATACACACTCAATCTTCTCAGACTGAGTGTGAGCGTCTCACCGTCAGGATGACTTGAGGAATAATAACTGCATAGACTGCAGTATCGGGAGAGTGTGTGCGCATTTGTGTGCGTGTTTGTGTGAGAGCGCACGTGGATGTGCATGTGTCTGGGCGGACTCCAGCTGTAAGGGTGCCCCATGTGTGTCTGTGCTGACCGCGACAGTCATCCTGTCCACAGCGGAGACTTTCTCAGCATGCAGATGGTGTGAGCAGTCAAGGGAAAAGTTTCTTGCAGCTTGTCTGAGCCTCAGTTAACTCAGTCTATTCTGCACACACTGAGCCAGTCTGGGAGGGGAGCAACAGCAGCAGCAGCAACTGAGCTAGACTCCAACTTGATCTTGTCTCAGCCTTGGATTTCTCTTGTTGATTAATTACCTGCAGCTGATTCGGATACAAACACCAAAAATCAGAGTAAAGGGATCCAACAAGTCTCTTTGTTTGCCAGGTGAGTCTGCTGCTGTTTGTGGTTGTTTTGTCTGAATGTAGCAGTGTTCTACAATTCCTTTTAAAGAGCCCTCCAATCCTTTGGGATTCAGAAGGCAAACGATCTAAGTGGGAGTGGGGTGACAAAGTTATGTCATTAATATACAAAGCAGGTATCCCTGAAGTTCAGCTTTATATAAAACTGAAGTGATAACATATGTTGTGGGATCGCACGACACTTAATAGACAATTAAAGAGTTTATTTGTGTTTGTGTTACTTTATTAACATGTAACCAAGCTTTAAGAAGGTCAATAAGTGCATTCTTGCTAAACATATCTTTCAGAAAAACTATGTATCTCATCCACTTTCTAAAGGATCTGATCACTCAGCTACTGCTTTGTTTATGTGTCATATTAAATCAGTGATTCAGCTCTGTCACCTGCAGTGAGTCTCATGCTGAGACTGAAGCAAAGGTGTAACACAGGAAATAATTGCATGACCAATTATTAAAATAATTTATCTTAATTTAAAGAGTATAAATTACATTGTCAGCCCATAAAACATGTGCATTACCACTTTCAACTGTTTAATAATTACCACAAAAAATGCAGCCAAACCCTAAATTCTTTGTAGCTTTACATGTTTCATGTAATCTAAACTTATAGCACATGTGACTCTGTTAGAGCAGGGCTACAGACCATTTCCAAGGGTTTTTATCTATAATTGTGGTGCAGTAAAGATGACAAATCCCTTGTTTATGCCTTCCAAAACCGTGACCTCCTGTTTAGTTTGTAGCTGGTCAAATGTACTAAAACTCAATTATCCATAGAAATGTTGTGGGGGAGCTGCATGTGTCTGGATGTAATGAATTGCAACTGTTCACAGCACAAATAAAACAGATGAGGGGGACTGAAGATAACAGAATGTTGATGAAATAAGACATCAGACAAGAAGACATAATTGCAGCACGTTTTCCCTGAAAGGTGTGGTAATGGAAAAGGAAGACGTGAAAGCAAACAGGGCACAAGCTGAAGCAAAACGAGGGATGATGAGCCATGTGTGCCAGGAATGTCTGCAGCACACAAGCTGTGTTGCTGGAAAGCCCAGGGATCAGGTTCCCTGTGTCAGCTGCTGCTCTGGACTAACTTTCTTATATCTGTTTATAAGGTGAAGAAGGAGGTTGCAGCAAAAATGGAGTTACAATCATTTTGGAAAATGCTTCAGTCAAGCAAAGTTTGACATTTTAAGTGATACACATTTGCTTTATAACATTAAATGTGTGAAAGGGATGATTGATCGCACTCTTTATTTTAATATTAGGCAGCAACCATTAGTTTTAGTTAGCTGAGCGCAAGAGGTTTACTAAACCCGGTAAATCAATGTGAGTTTGTGAACATATTTGAGCTGGAAGAAGGCTTCTTTGATAAAAATAAACTTTAACTTTAAGAAAGTTTGATAGGGCTCTTAAACACCATGCTGACAAATTCCATCTATTAGTCATGGTACATTAATTAAACAGAGAAAATTGTTTAATTTCAGCTCAGAGTGAGTCTCCACTGCTACTGATGGGTTGCTACTCTACACTTTTTCAGCTCAGCTTGACTACATGCATGTTTTTCCTCAGCAGCCTTGTATAATGTGTACTTTTTGTGGCAATTCATAAAAATGTGTCAATTAGCCATTTCAAGGCAAAAAGGCTATTTTCATGTGGGGGAAAAAAGAAATACAATTTTAAATATGTAATTCTAATGAATAGAGTTTTGTGGGATTAACCAGCGCTCTAAAACAGATTTTAACCCAGAGTAAAAATGAAAATTCACCATATCTATTGTGTCGATTGACACTGCAGCTTGTGTGTTATATATGAAGAAATCCAAAGTCAGCTAAGCTTTCATCTTTCATGAACGAATGATGAACTATGATCACTAGGTTAAATTCCAGTTTTTTCTCTCACTTTGTCACTAAATAACGCAATCTTCCATAGTATCTTGTTTTAACATGTAGATATTCTCCTGTGTGTACCAGAAGTCACATTACAAAAGTTTGTCACATCAACAGTATAATTTGCTCAGTTGTAACTGTGTGTCCAAAACATGTAGAGCCAGCAGCAGATATGAAGTCTTCACCATCATCTCTCCGCAGGGCCCCTGCTCAATTCCCAGACATGCTGTGACACATGGCATAAAAGAAAATGAGAAGCGAGAGGCAGCGATGCCGGTGGGGGAATGAGTGTGCTATCGTAGAGTATGAAGAGGGCACATATGGTGTCTAAATCAGTGTGTAGACAAAATAGACAGTGAGTCACCAGAGAGCTTATTGGGGACTCTGTCTCCATGAATTGATCCCTCTGTGTCTGGGATATTACCAACCTCACCTCCTTTCAACTCTTCCTATTTCTATCTATCCATCTTTCTCTTTGACTCACAGTGAGCTGCATGTGTTCTGACTGATCATGAGCTGCGAGCATACACCCTAATGAAGGACAGCCTCTCAGATCCTGACCTCCTTGTAACACTATCCTCCATTAAATCATGATAGACCTGACTTTATGTGTGTGCTGGATGGAGCATGTGTCACATTTATTTCATGTGTGCAAGTTCTTCCATCTGTGGTTGTTCTGAAGCCCTTCCTCTTTTACATCCTCTCCAGCTATTAGCACAGCAACAGCACAGCTAGAAACCTGCCCTCCCCTCACCTCTGTGTCTTTAAAGCAGGAGTCAAACAGAAACAGACTGCAACTTTGGCAGGCGAGGGTTATATTTGTCTTTAACACATGTGCACCATAGAGGCCTCATACTGTGCCCACTAAAGGGAGGGGGTGGGGGGTGGGGGGCATTTAAAGGATTGACAGCATTGACTGGCAATGTGAAGTCCATGTTTCCTCGCTTGCTTGTTTTGTAATGTTTTGTGCTGTTATGGGCACAAAAAGGTGAACATGCAGTGATGTTTCTGATGGAACGCAGACAGGGTCTGTCAGCGGTAGGTGGATTAAGTCAGCTGCCCAAAATGCTGAGCTGATAATTATTTTGTAAATATGTAGGTGGGTATTGTTTCAGGCTCAAACAATTTCAGTTTTGGCATTGTTTTCACATTCTGCTACAACTTATCTTTTACTTGCAACTTTGATCTTTCACAATGAAAGGAATGTTGCCATGGGAATGACTGGCAACCTCCAAGTCAATGTGGAGTACAACAAATGCTGATATGCAGAATAAAGGCTTGTCAGCCACATATTAAAAATTCTCTACATTACTGCCAAAATGGACTGGTAGTAGAAGAAAATAATCACATCTATGAATGTCTAATCTATTTGTTCCAAGATTTGTTCATACCCAAAGTCAGAATGTACAATGCTTAGAGAAACAGTTAAAAAAAACATGTCAGACTCTACAAGCCAAATGTTTTAGAAGATTGGGTAATAGTCTAAAAGCCATGGACCTAATAGACAAATGATTAAATAATTTGATGATCTTTGTTTTTACAGCCCAAATCTTTGATTGTATTGTTTTGCATTTCTACTTCCACAAATTGAATCTCCCAAAGGATAATCTGGGCTAAGCACAGAGGCCTCTGTCTCCTTTTTTCCAAAGCTACTCAATTCAAAGAAAGATGTGTCAAAAAGCAGCTCAGGCTTTTTGTGTGCACTTGGCTCCAGTACTTTCCCATATGGGGAACAAACAGTCTATGTAACCCTGAAAGCTGGCAACCTCCTAATACTATGAGAGTCTTTCTGCACAGACAAGACAGCTTGTGGTATCACTTCTCAGAGCTATTTCAGTTGTATCCAACTTCCTTTCTTGTTTATTGGTTAGACCTTATTTGCCATAGCCTTGGGGTATAATAGCAATAGCAGGTGCATTTTACCTAAAATGCTAAGTTCTTCTTTTTTTTTTTTTTTTCTTTTTTTTTTTTTTTTTACTTCAGTTTGCATCAGTCTACAGAAATGGTTCAGTAAATATATGTAGTGTTCATTTTGTTACTCTAGAGTCAATAAGGAGCTGTATTTATTTTATCACTGACAGATGCTTATTTCTAAACCAGCACCAAGACATCCCTAAGCCTGAGACAGCCTGGCTGTGAGACAACGATTTGCTTTTAATACCCCAGTGCTCAAATAGAAGTTAACACTAATGGAAGTTTGAAAGATAAGTATGCTTCACAGACAAAGTCAGTCCCTCCATTTATCTCCTGTACTTTAGCAGCAATTCATCCATTTTTATGTGACTAAACCACAGAGCCACAGATATGTTACACCCTGCTGAGAAATTACATGCCACAAAACCACAGAGGCCTGATTTGTGACTATCTTTATGTTGTCTTTCCGGGTTTGCAGTGTTTTCTGTACACTGAGCTGTTGTTGTTTATTGTGAAGGTTAGAGTGTCCTTTCCCACTGACTTCCCAGAGTGGTCAAAGTTTACAGGCATGTTGTGAGAACATCCTGGAATATGCTTAAGCTCAACATGTCTTAAATTTTCCTTAAAATAGGAAACAGAATCATGTCTTGGAAAAAAGTCTATACACGTGCAGATGGTAGCACAGAACACTAATTGGTGCTGTGGAATTTTAAAGCATCCTATTATACTCCAAAATTCATTATCACAAAGATTACTTTTGATTTCATCACTAATCTATAAATATATATAAGCAGACTGCTTATATATACTTTTCATCTCATTACCTTTCCATAAAAAGTTAAATTTTTCACATTGCCATTTGAAGCTATTCTGTTTCAGTATGTTCTGTGTACCTTTTCAAGCTGTGTGCTATTGCTGGGGTAAAATCATTAATATAACCTATCTTGTTCCAGTGCCTATTTTGGAGACTGTAGCTCAAGGGATAATAACATTGACACAAATAGATTACACACAAATATCTACACACGTGTGTTCAAAGGGACACAAGATATGCCTCAGATGTGCTGTTTTCAGTGTGCTGAGTGGACACAACAGTCAGGTAGTTATGTGTTTCTGCAGTTGCTCTAAAAATGTGCTCAGAACCACACCTGGAGCCATAAGCAAGGCTCATGGGAGAGGGGTCTGCAAAAGAGAATGGCTACATATAAAATCTAGGTTTAGAAAATGGGTCATAAATCTTGCCTTTGCTTTTTCTTCCCTCTCACACAACATCAGATATATCAATTCAAACAATTATTTGCTTTCCTGTCAGGATCAATGGCCTCGTTATGTTGTCACAAGTGCTTTGATACACTGAACAAACATAATGTACAAGATTTTGTGCAAATAAAAAGGACTGAGAAGCAAGTAACCAAAGTGTAGTGGAAAAGCATGCAATAGAATTCTTAAGCCTGTCATTTTTGTAGCCGAAAAACAGTTTCATGGCAGTTCATTAAACTATCACACAACATGATCAAATAACCTTCCCTTTTTTCATGTAGGACACAAAAGAACCACATAAAAAGAAAAAAATGCATCAAAGTAATGTAATCCTTCGATGAAAGAGTGTTTACCAATATTAACCAGCTGAAAAGTATCCCGTTGGGTGAGGGTTTGATGGTGTAGCTTCAGCCATGAATATCAGCAAATATCATCTCCTGCCTAAATCCACTATTTTCTCTACTTTATTTGGCTCACTATTTCTGCTTATAGTCACTGTTTAGCCACTAGGTTAGGTCAAGACAAAGGGGTTTTAAAGGGGTAGTAGGGAGTAGTAGGAAACACTTTAGTTTGCTTGGATATAGGTATTTTACAATGTCTTTTGCACTTTAGATTATAATTTTTTTTTGGTTACTGATGATAAGTCTCCTACTATCAGAAAAATCTACAGACCAGATGTAGTCATTACGAAGAGCTTCTTTCAATTCCTATATCTAACCAGCAAACTGATTGGAGATGATAGGAAGTCAACATTAACTCAAATAACCACTAATCACAACCAAGGTGTGTACAACACCTCTAAACACACCACATCGAATGGCACATTCATGTTAGCTAAGATCTGGAAACTGAGGCTACAATTAACACAGACTCACCAAAACTGGACAATAGAAGATTTGAAAAATAAGTCTTTATGTCCGCTGATATTAAGATGAGGGTCAGAATTTGACAAACTCAACATGAAAGCATGGAGCAGTTCAGGCTGGTGGTGGTAGTGTGATGATGTGGGGGATAATATCTTAGCACATCTTTGGTTCTTTAGTAACATGTGTATTGCTTAAACACCACAGCCTACCTGAGTATTGTTGTTTACCATGTCCATCCCTCTACAACCACAAAACAGCCATTCTGTGATGGCTACTTCCAGCAGAATTATAATAATAATGCACCATGCCAGAGAGTTCAGATCATCTCAAACTGGTTTGCTGAAGATGACAATGACTTCATGGGCTCCATTGTCACCAGATCTCAATCCAATATAAAACCTTTGGGATGTGCTGGGAGAAGATATACATTGTGGATGTGCAGCCGACAAATCTGCAACAACTGTTTAATGCTGTTATTTTAATATCAACCAAAGTCTCTGAGGAATGTTTCCAATGAATCTATGCCACGAATACAAAAGGTCCTACCTAGTACAAGCAAAGTGTACCTAATAAAGTGGTTGGCAAGTGTATGTGTACAGTACAATAGAAGCTCTGAGAGCCTGCCCAGTACTGAGGACAGGACAGGCTTGTAGAAGGTATAATTACACTTATGTCTGTCATATTTATCTTGTTAATGAATTATGTAAAAATGTCAAAGTTTTGATTGGGATTAAACAAAAAACACTGAATTACTGGAAAATCTGGTCATAAACCAAAGTTTTAATTTAAATATGATGGAACAGCCACATTTCCTTTTTCTTTTTTTTTCAATCTAGTGCATTTTCAGGATTTATATCTTCATTGCTGTAATAAAACTTAATTACTCCATGATTTTATCAGGCTTCTCCGACACAACGTACAGAATTTTCATTGAGGACACAATTAAAATGAGCAACTCCCTGAAGGTCACAATTTATCATGCTGATCCTGTATGGACCAAAATACTATAAGCTTTTCCTCTAAGTGTATTCCAATTTTTTTTGTTAATTTATAGTTTAGTCATGGCTTATGCAGTCCTTGTTTGGTAATTTATTTCCTCCAGATTAAATTACACTGCAATGAAAATTTTAAATAGTGTTCTGCTGTATGCCACCTCCAAGTTATTTGCATGAAGAGAGCCTGCAGTAATTCACAGTTTCAGTTCATGGAGGTGCACAGGCACATCCCAGCAGTGCTGTGACATTGTGGAGCTGTGGCCATCATGTAAAACACAGCAAGTAACTGCATCAACATACTATACCTGTGCAGGCCATTTCTGCAAACATACGCTGGTCATTCCCACCCTCCCTCATTAGCGTTAAATGTTCACAGGCAATAAAAATATTTTTAATTCTATGAGTTGGTCTTGTTCTAAGTTATTTCCTTTCTTTTCTTTCTTTTTTTTTAATCTTGCTTTTTCGAACTAATGAACAGATCCTTATCATTGTCAGAAGCCTACAATGACGTTGAAAACAGCTATTTCTTCCAGGAATGCAAAAGTGTAAACATGTTTGTGCCTGAACATGTTTTCACATCATACGTTCTTCGACTGTCTGCATAAAACTAGAGAAAGGTTTTGCATTCACCTCTGCAGCCTTGCTGCACTTGTTCCACTGCTGCCTGGAATACTGCTGAGCTGCATCTGGTCCTCATCTGGACCTGTGGGGCTGGACTTCCACCAAACCAAGCACAATGAGAGCCACTGACAACATGCTTAAAGCTGACAGCAGCAGTCTGAGCACATGTCACTGAATAGAGCAGAGGTTTGTGTCTATATGGAAACAAGATGTGAAAAATGTTTCTTTGTAAACATAGTAGTGTTTAGGTGAAGTGTACATTTCTCACATTCATCTGCGTATTGATATTTAACTCTTAAGTGCTTTGGGGAAAACACATGAGCTTAGATGTAAAAAGTAAGAGGGAGTTTAAGTCTAGACATTCTTACTTCCAGCTTAATGTGGATAAATACCTGAGTTTTTGGCAGCATATCTCTTCCACGGGGTTCTCAAGTCACTTAATATTTTACATAAAGGATAGTAAACATCCATTGGTTACACAATACATCCTTTTAAAACAATAACTACATGTTAGATGACACACTTTTACCTTCAAAAACATTTGTGCCCTCCACCATCTGTTGGTTAACATAAGGACACATCCCATGACATAAAAAACTGAAGAACAGTCTCCTTATTCATCGGATATGGAGAAAAGTTAGAAAAAATATGAAGAAGGAGTAGAAAAAAGTGAAGTATCCTGTAGATGTAATCAATACATCATGGGCTCCTTTCTGAGGATCTGAGATAAGTTGGGAGTGAGGATCAGTTGCCAAACTACAGTAGGCCTACTGCTGTCTTTTTATTCGTATTTTCAGCAAGACAAAGAATTCACGAATTGAAAAGATATTTCTACTCATATAAGCTTATTTTACACTGGTTAAAACACCCATTAAGACCTGGCTTTAAAGTATAATGGAAAGTGTTTAGTCAGCTTTCAGTTTCATGCCAAAATAACTCCTCAATGGATGCAGGTTCTTCTCAGCTCCATCTCAGCTCATCATCACACAACACTTAGTGTGGGCAACAAAAATGGGCCCAGCTCACATTATCTTCACAAAAACACATTTATTGACTATAATTTCTCACAAGAAAGCTGACAGCAGCAAGTTGCAGACAAAAAGAGATCGATCTCTTTTTCTTTTTCTTTTTCTTTTTTTTTTTACCTGTTGTCAAGACATGTGCCAACTTATTCACTGGTGTCAGGGCTAACATCCATGGTTCAGTAAGAAATATTGAACCAGCCCAATAATCTCATAAAATTGTGATTTTCAAGAACACAGCCTGTGGGAAACAGTTTAATAACCATTCCTTCGTGTTGTCAGTCTGACACACCTGTCCTCTGAGAGGTAGAGGAACACTGGACCAACCAGTTGTATCTTTCAGAAGACTGGTGAGAAACCTGCAACTGGATGTAATGGAAAAGGCTTTATTGTGCTTGTTTTAGTGGGTGTACACATAAACCTAAACACGCTGTTTTTGGTGTGAAAATGGTATATGTGTCCATCCTGAGATCAGTGCTCTTTCAGTCTTCATTTATAAATCCTTAGGAATCAAATGTTTAGTCAAATTAATTTCAGTGATTTTACAAGAGAACTGAGAATTCTTTGTTTCAAACAAGTCCAGCTTGTACCACCACTCCAGAGCTGAGGCTCTGAGATACTCAACCTAACACAGGCACACAAGCCTTGTAGGCTAACATACAGTACGTAGGTGGGTGACAGGAGAAAAAAAAGATAAATCAAATTTGAACTTTTTTAGTGGCCTGTGAATTCCTCCTCCCACATTTCTACTCCTGCCTTGGTCTCCTTGCAACATTTAGACCTATCTGACTGCTTCAATCTACACAGATGACAAACAAAAGAAAAAAGTCAGTGAAAGGTCCATCTAAATAACTTTTTATAAACTTTTTTTGTTTTCATTTCTTTTATCATGTTTAACACAATTTTCTTATCAGTTCTCTGTTGGTTGACATATGTTCAGAAGCTCATGGCTTTTTTTTGCTTTCAGACAGAGTTTCTGTAATGGACGACCACTGTGTTTCACACAGCAGTCCTCAGCCCAGCCCTCAGGTTCAGAGGCTGAATGTCATCAGGTGTGGGTGGCTCAGGAAGCAAGGAGGCTTTGTCAAGACTTGGCACAATCGTTGGTTTGTACTGAAAGGGGATCAACTCTACTACTACAAAGATGAGGAGGAGACCAAAGCTCTGGTAAGGCTATTAGTGCACTGAAGGATTAATCCCTGCCTATTTTCTAACTGTGGCATCACACATGACTAATTACTGAGCTTTAGGTGCAGTTATATCATGTCTAGATTTCTGTTAACAAAATCAACAAATCCAGTATTAATCCTCTGAGTTGATTGTGCTGACAAACCCACGTAAGTCCAGTTAAATGAACATTATCGCGCTTTGTATGAATGTTAGTTCACCTGTGCCCTTATAGCTGCTACACTTGCTCTAAGTGCAGTTAATTACTTTGCACAAACAGGTATGTTCAAGAAAAAAACAAACAAACATATTCATCATATGCAGCTCTCTTCGGAAGAGGATTAGGGCCACTGAAGAAAACAAAAAATTAAATTCTGACTTTGATCTCAGAATTCGGACTTTAATCTCAGAATTCGGAGAAAAAGTCAGAATTCTGACTTTTTCTCCGAATTCTGAGATTAAAGTCAGAATTCTGACTTTTTTTAGAATTCTGAGATTAAAGTCAGAATTCAATTTTATGTTTTCTTCAGCAGCCCTAATCCTCTTCCGTACAGCTCTCTGTCCAGCTGATGAGTAAATCCTTAACGTTGTCAAATCTTTACTTTGATGCAATCTGAGATATCACTTTGAAACTGAAAGCATGAATTGTTCTTATAGTCTAAATAGTACAAAACAAATGGTGCAAATAAACTTGTTGAACCAGTAAACACACCCAAGCATCACACTGGTGATTCCATATAGTCAGTAAAATAAAAACAAAGTACAGACTGAATACAGTTGGTTTCTGTTTTCCTTTTGCTTTTTGAAGTTGCAGCCAAATGAGATCAGATATCAAGTCAGACTCAGGATGAGATGAGTGACGCTGTTTTGAGACAACAATAAGTCACAGTAAAAAGCCATGAGCTTAAATTAATTTAAATAAACATATGAAGCTATCCTGAGTGCTGCGAATGAGTAATTAAGTAATTGCATTGCTGTTACCAGGCAGCCCCCATTATGAGCATCTGAACTGAAGGCACAACAAAGAAGCCGCCGGGAACACAGTGGGTTCCCATGACAAAGCAGAAATCACAGAAATGTGAAGCAGAAAGATAAATGTTTATTTTCACATGGTGACTTTAATAAGACAATGAATACCGCTTTTCACTCTTGTTCCTTAGTTTAACAGACAGATGGGGCTAATTATTCATTTAAATTGATTGCAACTTAATTATTTTTGGGTAAATGTCTGTGTTTATCTTATTACATCCTGCAATAGACAGTGGCCAGAACTCTGGCTGAGAAGTTCAGCAAGCAGCTGTTAAAATACAAACAGAATAACAGCATTTCTTTTCTTTTTCTTTTTTTTTTTTGCCATACAGTAACTTAAACCTCATTAACTCTATAGCGATATGAACAAACAATATATTGTGGATATTTACAGAGGTTTGCATTGACATTGATTGCATTTGCATCTGAACAGTAGGCCCAAATACATAAAAAACAAAAAAAAGAAACAGACCCTGTTCCTTAGATAACAGAAATGTGCTCCTCTCCTGTCCTTTTTTGAAGTAGCCAGCAGGATTCGTTTTTATTTTCCCCTTCTGCTACACCAAATTGAGATGCTCTGTCTGTTTGTTTACTTGCACTTGCTCTATGTACAGTTAATCACTGCACAAATTCAGGTATCTTCAAGGAAACAAACCCATATCCCCATATAACTATTTGTTCATTTGACAAGCAAATACTTGTAATTGTGAGAAGTTTTCTTCAGTGAAATCTGAGAAATCACTTTAAAAGTGAACGCACACGATTTTTTTATAGGTCTACCTTCTTTTAATAGTACAAAAAAATGGGTGCAAATAAAGTTAATTAAAAAAGAAATCACACACTCCAAAAAGTGGTGATTAGTAAAAAAAAAAAAAAAAAATTAAATTAAATTAAATTAAATTGAAAAAATTAAAATAAAATAAAATCATTAACAGCTCATTCACGTTTTTCACATCTCTTAAAATAATAATTAAATAGATACCTTTAAAATATAAAAACAAAAAAATAAAACTTTTAAAGGAGTAGTATTTCTCGATGATTTCTTGCAAACTTATCAAATAATCAGGGTGAACATTTAATATGCTCATGCTTGTCAGTGACGCTGCAGGAACCAATCATTAACTCAGCATAACAACTAGATGTGTAACATTTTACAAGATCAGTTATTATCAATGCATAGCACTATCTAAAGATTTTTATTACTAATTGAAATTCTTGAAATTTTTGTTTCTGCAGCTGCTTATTTGGTCCCTTAACACTCTTTCTCAGGATTTAGTTAAGTGCTATACTTTTCCATTTGCTGGTTTCACCCCAGAAGCACACTTCTTTTCCTGCAAAATGCACAAAGAACCACATGTTTCTCTAATATCTACACCACTAAACTATATCCTCTTTTTCCATGGGAAATTTTAATGTTTGACCACAAATGAAATCTTTATTTTACCCACACTCCTTTGTCTGGCTGATTTCCCAGCAAACTGAGCTTTGCCAAACTCAAGTAACATCAGCGGGAGAATTCTTTGAAAGTTAAAGCTCCAGACCTCAAGGTGGGCCATTAGCCAGACAAGGACAGGAAATATTGTTTACTAATATTTCTGAGGAGCTCCGAATATTGAATATATTAGGTGTGCCAGTTGTTTGGCTTCTGTTCTTGGTAATGTGACTGTCCTGATGCAAACCTGTAGAGCAACTTTCATGGATGTTTACAGAAAATAAAAGAAAAGAGCTTGTCGTTCTGAAATATCTTGGTCTTTATGTTTATCTTTCCAGAAAAGAGTCAATAATAAACCTGTAACCACCTACAGGTCACCAGACAAACACCTAACTTCTTCATGTTTGGCCATTTTTCATTCCTGACCTACTTCTTAACCAATGAATACCTGAAACTGCTACTTGTTGTAAAAAAAAATGAGCTCATTTCAGTTAAAGTAGGTCAGGCACAGGAGAATGTTCAAAGTCCTTAAATCTCCATGACCTCCAGTACAGTCCTGCAGGAAAGTCACAAAAGCAACAATCCAACAAGAAAAGAGCTAAAATAACCAGTTTGGAGTTTCCTGCACCCAAAAGGAAGCACAAAGAGTAGATACTCTTGACTTAAATTGTTCTTATAGCTTCTAATTTCATTGTTCTATTTCAGAACAAATAGACACAAATGCACCAAGATGTATCTCTCACCTTAAACTGTGTGCATTGCCCATCCTCAGCAACAAAATATCATAACATAAAATAACATAAAATCATAACTCAGAGGTGTGAGGCCATATCTAGATCAGCTATTAATTAATTCTCTCTCATGCTGTCAAGTCTCCATTCGTCATATTACCCTAATTGCTGTTTCCACAGTGGGAGAAAGAACATATGCCCTTTGCTGTTGCCAGTTAAAACACAAGCTGACTAGTTAGGTACAGCCACATGTCTTACCTGTTTCTGTCTCTAGATGAATGGGCATTATTATAGGGGTATTATAGGGGAATGTGCAAACTCAGGATCATAGCAATTTTTCTTTTCATTTTCTTAATTAACAACAACTTTCCTGTTAAAACGGATCACTTATGGTCTTAGATGTCTTTTAAATAATAAAAAAAATTGAGCTTTTATAAAAGAAATGGAGATTAAGATAACATTTTTCTTCTTTTCTTTTGAATGTTTCTGCACAGATAGAACTTCAAACATCACTACACATAACCTGCAATGGATGGATGGATGGAAAAATGAATTACTTTGTGCATTAAATGAGCTCCTATATTGATTTTTTTAAAACTCTAAGTATCTTAAGCTGCCTTAAAACTCATTCTTGGTATAACAGATACTGTATTTGTGCCACATGTTAACAAACATTGCTATGCAGATACAATCAATAGATAAAAAGAAATGGTACCATTTGAAGTCATGTTTCTTGTACTCTGTGATTTGTTTTCGGTTTTTCTAGGGAGATTTAATTTTACACCCTGTTTCACAAACTACAGGTGGTGATAAGGAGAAGTGGAGCCTTTATTTAAAAATCAGTATTAAAAGAAAAGAAAAATAAAGGTGATGCAGTGTGTGTTTAGTTGAAAAAGTTCAATATCTTTGGCCTGAAAACAGCTAGTCAGGTGATGCGTGTGTGTGTTCATAAGCATTATATTCAGTACCCACACACAACTGTTTCATCCTTTGTTGCATGAAGGTTTTCATTGCCTTAGTGGAACATGACGGGTACAAATGATTGTTTTGTTGTTACAGGTGTAAAATGCTTTACTGCAAGATAAAACATGTAGGATAAGACATTGTTTTCAAACACAACAGCACAGAGGAACTCTGATATTTGTAGATAGCAATACTTGAAAAACTGTCATTATTCCCAATGAAGTCGACCATGTTGTGTCCTTTACATTTGGACCAAACCTCTCATAGCAACGTGTGGAATCTGAAGAATGGGAGTCAGATGGAGGTGAAGGGTCACTGACAAGCATGCATAGGCTACAAGACGTGTAGGCTTAGCGTCAACATGCCATCTGCTTGTCCTCACTTGTCCATGGAGATGTATGCATGCACAAGCATGCATGTACACCCTCACATTCTGAGATAAACAGACAGACTCAGATTTTATCTGGCTGAGCAATAAACAAAGTTTATTTACTCAAGTAGCAGCTGAAATGGCACGATCGTTGTCATTTAAGTGACTAAGCATCACATCTGCATGCCAGTGAAGAACTAAAGGTAACATCATGAATGAATGAGTGAATTGTGAATGAATACATTGAAACAATTTCACTGGATTGAAAATGAAAGGCGGCTGCACAGTGGTGTGGTGGTTAGCACCACAGCCTCACAGCAAGAAGGTCACTGGTGCGAGCCTTGGCCGGGGGATGCGTGGTTTCTCTTCGGGTTCTCCGGCTTCCTCCCACCGTCCAAAGACATGCATGTTAGGTTAATTGGTGACTCTAAATTCTCCCTAGGAA
>JBAMHW010000021.1:9756309-9772382 GCA_037177495.1 Rhadinocentrus ornatus | reverse complement strand
TATTATATTATATTATATTATATTATATTATATTATATTATATTATATTATATTATATTATATTATATTATATATTTATTTTTGGTTCACAAAAATAGTATTAGCAGCATTTCTGGTATAACTCATTCTAGTATGTCAGGTAAAGCCTTGTGAAGAAGATGAGAGCAGATGCAAGCACCCAAAGATGTCCTCTCATGTGGATGGTTTGAACACGTTTGAGCTTATCTAAGCTCTTCTCTGATTGCTACTGTTCATATTGTGGTACTAGAAGAATTGACATCACCCCGCTACAAAGAGCATCTTACCCTAATTATAGCACCGTCAGATCCGTATTGCTACGTAATTTATTCGACCTTTTTAATACAAATTTTAAGTGACGTCATCTTTGTGTTCTGGCTTTTTGTATTACCTTTCTTTCCTCCCACTGTCCAAAGACATGCATGTGAGGATTAATTGGTCACTCTAAATTCTCCTTTAGAGTGAGTACGTGGGTGAGTGGTTGTTTGTCTCTCCTTTTGGCCCTGCAATGGACTGGTGACCTGTCCAGGGTGTACCCTGCCTCTCAGTTAAAATGCTGGGATAGGCTTCTGAGACCCGAAATGGACAAAGTGGTACGGATAATGAAAGAAATTTTCAACCCTGCTGTCCTGCGGAGTCCAATGAAACAAATGAGTCATTTCACCTTATTGTCAATCTTTTATCCATATAGCTCATAAACTGAGTACCAACACAGAAATGATCATATCAGAGAATTTGTACTGATACAAAATATCACATAAAATTAAGACTGTAAATTATGTTTTCTCTGACAGGCTTGAAAACAAGTTCTTATTAAGGCCATAAATCTTATTTCTCTGAACAACCATATCCCCAAAACTGCCAGCTGATATTACCCTGAAACCAGGCTGGTATGACAAGGTGCCTCAAAGGTTTTCATCACGATATGTTTTCTGAAGGAATTTAAGCTCCCCTAAGGAAGTGTTGTAGAAATTTATTATCTTTATTTTCTGAATAGCCGTGTAACCACATTTATTTCTTGTGTTGGAACATTTCAGGTTTATGTCTTTCATTTAGTTTATGAATTCCTTTTATTAGGTGATAAATATGACCTGTATGAACAGTAGACAGAGTGCAGACTTCAATCATTCAAACTACTGACCCTCTTTCAAACAATCTCATTCACTTGGTTTGGCATTGCCATCAATTTAATTCACGTTAAAAAAAGATTTTTGTTCTTTGTATGTTTGTAGCAACTTGTTTTCTTGAAGCATGAAAGAACAACACTGGTACAAAGTGTGAATTGTGGACAACTTTATTCTTGAATTTATTTTGATACTCTACAGTTAAATTTTTTGTCTAGGGATGACTCATACCATCATGTATTATTTAATTCTTGGATACTGGGAGCATATAACAAGCTAATTTTACCAATTAACAGTTGATGAGCAGCTAAAAGCCACATTTTGGTGTGTTTTTCTTTTTTTTTCTTCTTTTTTTCATTTTCAAAAACTGAATATTTTATGCCAGTGCTCTAGTTTTAAAGAACTAACAACACTGCCATTAGTCCAACAAAATTAGATAAAAGTGGTCTAGCTCAAAATGGGATTACTCACCATTTATGACATACAGGTCATGTTTCATGCTCACACCTTCACAGATTCATCTTGATATAGGTTATATCATATCTCAAGAGAAACAAGGATTATTAAAGACTATTACATATCAGTATTCAGTTTTTTTCAGCAGTGTGGCTTCACAATGTCACTACTTAGGCCTTAGAACATTAATTACATGAAGTCAAGGGGGACAGTCTTACTTTAATAACAATACATTAAGACTTATCCATTTAATGAAGCTTAATAATTACGTTTAGGGACATCCTGAAATGCAGAAGGATGATTCATTATATCCCTTATTCTTTATTTTGTTGATTTCAGTAGAAATTAATATTTTCAGAACTATATGGCTGTAAAAGTCAATTCTTTTGTTTTATGATGATGATGCAAAAATTGCTTTTGTTCTGAGGTTGTTTTAATAAGTAAATCAACCAATCTAATATTGGTTTCTGAGCACTGTTCAGTCTTTCATAATGTTTCCACAAATAAAAATTAATAGCTTGTGCTTAAATGTTTCTTTCTGAGGCCTGATGAAACTGCTTTCAACGAGCCATTTATGCAGGTAAGCTCCTAGCTCTGTCCCGGACATTGTTTAAAGTCTGCCTTTATTCAAATTTAACTATGGTTTTACTTATCTTGTCATTTGTAGATAATAGTTTCAGATAATGGCATAAAAAATGTGGCTTCCTTATTCAACAAGGAAACCTTAGAGTTCTTAATTAATCTCATCTGCATTCTTAATGCAGATTATATGAAAAAAACAATGAATTAATTTAGTAGTCAATTGCTATATCTTATTAAGTATTTGGAGTTGACTGGAATATAACTATTTCAATTAAGATCATGCAGTTACAGCTTTGGATGAACTGAATATTTTACTATGTAGTTTGAGTGTGGTCTTTTTCTAAGTAGTTGAAGTAAGAGTATTATATTATAATGCACTAATGTAATTTTTTTTTATTACTATGCGTCCTGTTTTTCTGCTCTCTTTCATTAAAATGCATCATTATTCAAATATTTTTTTATTATTTTTATGGATCTTGGAGTAGTTTTTAGATATATATACTTTTTTATTTATTTGTTTTATGCAAGACACACATTTATCAAAATAAATTTTATTTATTGTGACAATACATTTTGTTACTTATTTCACTTGTAGCCTAAAGACTCTCACCCAGCAAAGATCGATGGCAAGGGTCCTCTGTCAAATATTTTAATGTACTTCTTACCTTTTGCATATCTTCTTAATGTTCTTAATGGGTAGACTTAACATTGTGAAAATTGAATAATAGCAAAGTAGTCTTGATACCTAAAACCTAATCCAAATTTACAATGTAACATAGTAAAGAAACAACCTGTGATATGAGGATTAAACTACTGCTACCAGAGTATTTACTTTTTTTTTCTTTTTTTTAAACTTTTATTAAAGATCCCATCTCCCGCCTCTTTACTTGGACTTTTGTTAAACTTTAAACAGCAAATGTTCCCAAATGTCATTGAATGTTTGTTCCCTGCATCAAGTACAGCTGCATTGGTGCATCACAGTGTCAGTGCTGTAAAATGCCAAAGAAATTAGACAAGGAGTTAAACAAAACTGCAGTACTTCACACAGTGGCAATGAGAATGGCTTGTAGGTTTATGTTGTAATGTCCATTGCACCTGATATTTCTGCAAACTTTCTATAATGAGCATGGCAAAGATAGAGGTTATGAAAAAAATTAACCAGCAGAAGTACATTGTGACTTTTATTTTCCATCATTTTAATGGGAAAGCTGATCTGACATCAATTGCTGAAGATCACAGTACGACATGTACCCTATGTACTCTTATCATCTAAATAAATGTAGCATATATGTGGAGGTTAAATGCTGAATTTATCCACCAGAAAGGTCACAAATGGATTTAATTGTTGCAGCATGTGTAGGTTGATCAGACAAACTTGTGAATATGTCATCAGATAAAAGCACGACGAAACACCATGTTTGATTTAATGAGGAACATCATTTGGGGCACATCTTTAGAATACCCCCTGTATGGGCTTTCCAATCTTCTTGTGTTTCCACTGTGTGTGTGTGTGTGTGGTTTGTTTGTTTGGAAATAAAAAATAATTGGGTTTGTGTCATTGCACAGACTCCAAAAATGACATCATCCTCAACGACAAGTAAAGTATAAAAAAAAACTGCTTCCAGAAAAAGGCTTGGGATTTTTTGTCACACTGGGTTGGGCCAGGATGGTGCACTCTTTACTGGGTAAATATTACTCTGCCTGTGGTCAGGTTTGTCTGCAGCAAACAACAGGCCACCAGGGAGGGTGTATGGAAAGTGTGGCTGTAGCTTAAAACAGAGTAGAGGAATATCTGTGCGATTGTGGTTTTAGGTTATAGAGGACCTATACAGAGCCTTTTCTTTTTTTTAAAAAAAAAAAGACATGAGTAGAGGACAAAAAGTCAAATCTGTTTTTCACATGCACACAACTCATTCATCTCCTGTTTCCTTGGAATTGATACAATATGCATGATGAAAAGACATACAAAAAACTGCTTTTAATGTTTCTTTTAAGCTGGAGATACTGAAGCAAAACAGAATCTCTTACTGACAACCACATCAAATAAGTTCATTCCCTCCTCGCTCCCCTACTTCGGAGCATGTCTGTCCCATCTTTATAGCCGCCTTTTAAGCACTTCATCTGGGGCCTCAGGTAGAGTTTCCACTTCCTGGTTGTCACAGTTATGGCTCATTAAAGAGGAAACCAACTCCCTCTTAGATCCTGTTACTGTGCATGCGTCCCCAGTACAGAAGTTGTCACCCAAGCACATCTTGTCCACATTAACATTAACCTTGATAGAGGTCAAGCTAATGACTGTCAGATGCTGCACTTTGCTAATAAAGTTAAGTCTACTGATGTGGGCAAAGTATTTGATAACTAAGTGGAGTGCAGCTATCTGCGAAAAAAAAAGCCAAACTACATGAATATTACTAAATCTTATCAGTCTGGTAGGATTACCCCATGCAAGTACTTTGTCATGACTTATTAACATTTAAAAAAAACAAACAAAAAAACAAAAAAAACATGAGTATCTCATACAGAACATTTGTGCATTTTCTCAAGAAGATCCAAGGAAAAGAGGAAGCCTTAGATCTTTTTATTCAGTATCAGCAACTGATGATTATTTCAGTTATTGATTAATCTGAGAAAATATGTTTTTGTTGTAAACGGGAGAAATTACCATCAGAATTTACCAAAGATGCAACCTGAAAAGTGACACGAACTGTTATTAGTTTACAGCCATTATAGTCATGAAAAATTCCTGCATAGTTCCAACATTTGAAAAGCTGGAATTTGTGATAGGTTGAGGGGTATTTAAAGCATATTGTGCTTTAAATTTTTTATGTAGTGTTATGTGTTTCATAAATATAAACAATATGGCACTCATAAAGCTCGGCATGTTGAGTAGGTTAACCGTAAGGGTAAAAAATAGTAGTATTCTAATAAAAAATAAAAAAAGGTCAGTTGGCCAAAGGTTAGTTACATGATGACATATTAAAGTGGTAAGGATGGGGAGGGATGTTACGCTATGTGAAACACTGCAAGGTAAGTTCAGTATCTCACAATACAACAACTTTTCTTAGAAGAAGCAACAGCATAAGGCCAGAAAGACAGAATCTGTATGTGGCATCCATGAAAGCAAATAAAACTACTTTCTGCATGTCTAACAACCATACAGCTGCCCTTTTGAAATTATTAACTGGTATGAATTTTTAAAATGATCAAATTTCTTCTCAGTTTCATAGCATTTGATGAGTTTTTTTTTTTTTTTCTTTTTTTTTGTAGCATTTTAAAAAAAGTTAATTTATGTCACATAAGTTAGGTAACTGTTTGGTCACACTTCTAACATAATGCATTTCTTTCACAGTTGCATTGTACTTCAGATACTTAAGCATCTAAACTTGCAGTGTGACCCCTTCTATATTTAGCATTATCAGTGTCATCTTTGATCCAGTAAGCTTGCTGTGACTACGACTTTGCAAAAGATGCTGATGCTCCTGCTATTTACAGCAGAGAGTGGTACAGGTGATGTATCATTGTGGACAGAGCTGAGGCAGAGAGATGCGATCTTCTATAATGTTGCCACTTTGCCACATCTATAACCTCTCATCGAGAAGCATCCCTGGGGGCCAAACACATCATGACAATGTGAAAACATTTTTCCAACATGTCAGTTTTTAAGCACATTTTTCCATGATATATGAGAAGTGAATGTTGCTGAGCTCAGGTGTGCAGCTGTTACTTGAGAACGGCTGGATAAGTTGTGCAGTCTTTGCTACCGTTTTGTGCTCCTTATAAATGACACATGTAAATCAAATAGTCACTGGGAGAGCTTAAATTTGACAGTATTGTACTATAAAATATTCAAAGTCAGCCATTAAATATAATGACTTTCAAGTGAAAGCACAAAGCTGAGGTTTTCTAATGAGTCTGTTGTGTATTCTCCACAGGGAGCCATTTTTTTACCTGGAAACAAAGTTACCGAACATCCAACCAGCGGCGATGAAGGGGGAAAATTTCTCTTCGAGGTCATTCCAGGTAAGATTAAAAAACTTTGATCATATCGGACTTTACAGCGGGAAAAATAAGGGTAGCAATGTTCACTGGGAAACAGGAGGAGCAAAAACATGAGGTGGAAAATACTTTTGAGAAAAAATCGGGCGGTTTGGGTTTGTTGTTGTTTTGTTTTTGGGGAAAAGCAATCATATCCACAGTCCTTAGTTTTTACATTATAACACAGACTTAATCTTTTATCAGATCATGGGTTTAATTTTATCTGAAATTAACCAAGAAGATACTGTATCTTAACATAACAAACAGACAGATATTGGAAAATCTGTCATTGTGATTGATGGGTAGATATAATGGAGAGACAAGTACATTTGAAACATCATTATCTCACTACCCTTTTTCTTTCACCATCCTCCTTTGTTATTTGTTTCACATTTTTGTAATTTCTAAAAACAAAGCAGAAATATATTATACTGCTATTGTTTGCTATTTTGTTAGTGTTTTTAGGAGTTATGTAACTTGTGTTGAGGGTAAATCTAAAACACAGAGTAGAGAAACATTCAGACCAACATAATCACCTGACGACTGAACAGAACATGGTTGAACATCACAAGTGAGGTATTTTCCCATCTAATTCAATACAGAGTATCAAATCACACTGAGCAAGCAGACACAGCTGTCAGTGGCAAAACCCTTAGAAAGCCCAGAAGAAAACACAGGATGTGTGCTGCAACCTCTTGTTCTTTATTTATATCAGTTTTTTCCCTTGTGTGTAACCAAATTAGTTTCTTGCAGAAGGAGTCAAAGCACAACTATTAAAGCTTCTGCTCATAAGATTTGTGGGCAACTCCCATTAAACACACATGCACAAGTGACCAAGCAGAAGGTATAGGCTCAGTCTAGCATTTGTCAGTGAAAGGTAAGAAAGGAACTGCTCAGGTTTGGTAGAACTGACAGACGCACAGTCCTGGTGTGTTTCAAGTTTGATTAAAAAAGCCATTGATTGTGTTTTTGCCTTTGGCTGCTAACGGAAATAGCTAGTTATGTCACATCAGATGAGGATTAGCAATTCCTTACAGAAATTGTTTCATGGACCGGTTGCTACTTTTCAGGATGACAGATGGAGTGAAAGTTGTTTAAATTAAATTAGGTTTTGGGAAATTTGGCAATGATTAGCTTATTTGCACAAAAATGACATTTTTGATAAAGTGTAAAGAAATCTGTCATCAAAGAAACAAAAGAAAAGTTTGAAAAAAAAACTAAATTTTGTACAGCTGAAAAAGTGCTGACTGAACTGATGCAGGTGCAAAACTGATGCTTATTTTTCAAAGAAATTAAACTGGACATGAATCATCATGTTCCTCAGATTATTTAGAGACATGCTAACATGTAGCATATTATTTAAAGTTGCAGAAGATTAACAGTACCCAGGACATGTGGCATTAGTGTTGGCAAATATTTATTGTAGTAGCATCAGTCGCATTTCAATGAAATTTGTGTTTATCTGTAAGACTTTCATTTTAAGGGACAAAAAATACCATGCCTCACTGCTTCACTGTGCCTTTTCAATGACTTTGCACACTGAAAGAAATGACTTCTGGGAGTGAAATATAACTACTTTCAAGTGAAGAAGTTCGCAAGCCAGCATTACTTCTGGAGCTGAATGTACAACAGCATTTTAAAACCCACTGGAGAAATTATGTGGTGTATGAACACATAAACTTTTATACACACATGAAGAATTGTGTGACAGATTTAACAGTAAAATACATTTTTTTCTGCTTTTCAGTAAACCTGCATTAGAATAAGCCAGTATAGATGGGTGTTTTAATGAAGCAGACAACAATTACAATAATACAGCAGTATAAGTAATAAAGTATTAAATTAAGCTACCATATAATACTAACATCATCATTGAAGGATGTGTTATATTGGTTATTTTACTTATCTGTGTGGGAACCTGAGGTTTGCTGTGTGTTTTGTGATGTGACAGTAGCAGAACTAATAAATTGCTAGTCTTTTCCTTTTAAAGACGGCCTAACAGGCCTGTCAGACAGAGCACAGCAGCAGCTATCTGAGGTCCATTATTTCCAATGGATTGTTGTAAGCAATGAGAATTTTTTGCTGCACTCAGCAAATCCCAAAGGTACACTGTGACAAATTTGAACTTGGCTCATGGTAAGCATTGCAGAAAATGTCATTGTATGTCCGAATACCCTGAAATATTGTTATATTACAAGTCTTTATTTGTAACAAAAGCTTGACAAGAAAGCAGGTCTACATTCAAATGGCTTTAGGTCAGCATATTTACTTGTTTGCTCACCTACTTGTTTGTGTTCTCATATAGAATTAAATTCATAAAACGAATCAATAGGAGAAATCAAAACCTTTGTACTCCTTGAGCCAGTGATCAACATTTGACAGAATATTATCTGTGATATAAAGAGCAACTAGAAAGCATATTTTCATAAAACTATTACTTAAAAAAGAATTAATATATTGTTCGTGGTCTTTCCTCAGTTTTTTCAAATCTGAGTAGTCTCCAGTTTAATTTTTGTACTTGACAATATGACCATCAGATGCATTTTTTTCTCAGTCACAGTAAACAGAGCTATTTAGAGGAAGAGTTTTTAGTCTTACAGGAGCTAAAACCGAGCATTTCAAACAGAAAGAGAAGCCACTGTAGAAATTGTACTTAATGAACATTGAAGCATCTAAAAATAATCTACTTGGCTGAAATTATATTCTAAACCTGTAAATAAGCAAAATATTGGTGCTTTTAATACATTTCAAAACCAGCTTTAATGAGCTCTGTATGTCTGGTTTGTAAACAGGTTCTTGCTTCACTCCAATGACCTCAGTGTCCATAGTAATTTCTCCTTCACGTTGTCAAAGGCTGAGCTGTTTGTGGCAATGTACATGCTGTAATGTTACTCATGCACGTCCTCTACACACTCACACTGATGGAAAACAAGGACATGGCTTGTTATGAGGCAGCCAATAAAGAAGTCTAAGAGAAGAGCAGAGAGCAAATGAGAGGAAAACACAACACATATATTCCACTGCTCTAAATGTGGCTCTGCAGTTAGAACACAACATACGCTGGCAAACAGACAGACTGGAAGTGAAGGGAAGGCTGCAAGGGAAGTGGATGCAAGGGAGAATTGTACAGAGATGTTCGTTGTCTTGTTGGGGTGGTGAGGTTTAAACATGAGTTGGATATCTGCTGATTGCCAGAGGCTTGAGAAGCAGCATCGGGAAATTTCTCTCTGATTAACAACCAAGTCTGTCTTTTCAGCTGCTTTGGAAAGTTTTTTTAGTCTCAGTGTGCTTTGGAAAAACCAAAAATGTTGGCAAAACAAACTTCATAAAGCATCTCTGCAACTTTCATTCAAATGCTCTGAGCCCTCTTTGATGCCTTTTCTGTTCCTCTTGTTCTCAGCTCTCTTGTCTTTATATCTCCACATCTGGTTGATGTAAAACCTGCAGAAGTAAGGGGCTGAACTCACCACACTGCACACAATATTTAGACTAAAACCATGGTTGTGTCTGTATGTATCACAGAGAAACACAAAGACACAATGGTGTTCTTGTTTTGCTCACCTGAACCAAGACTTTGGTTGTTTGCCAGCCACATTGTTTCCCACTAGACTTACATGTTACAACATGTCTATGCACTGCAAGGAAAGAAAAATATTAGCATAAAAGAATATATCTAACAACCAGAGGCTGTGTTTTTGGCATATTTACCTTTAAGATAATCCAAACTGTAGATTATAAATGAATTTGTAGATGAGTAATAAAAAAAGGTACATTTTTTTAGAATCCATTTTAGATATAAAGTCAAAATAACAACTGGATCTTTCTCTGTTCACATATCTGGAATAGGCCTATATCAAAATTTACTGCCACACAGGTTCACTGTGCAGATTTATCTGATGCAGAATCCTCCCAAGAATGTCAGGAATCATCATAATACAGCTCCAAGGTATAAGTCCCGAACAGTGTAGCCCAGCAAGCACAGCCTGCCAACAGCAAATTATGAATTCCGTCCAAAGCATATACAATTAATTTCTTTTACCTGCCCGAGCTGAAAAAATACCTGTTGGTAAATGTCACTCCCTGATGTCCAACTGTGATTAATCATCCCATTACCATAAAAACAAGAATCGACACAGGAAGCACTCCCTGTTGTGTTTTTGATGGAGAAACAGTGTGCATGTCTTTCCCCAAGCACGAATAAATACAAGGCTTTGGCTCCAAAATGAGTTTTTTTTTTGTTTTTGTTTTTGCTTTTTGCCTCAGGCCCAGTCTTTGGTTCTCTGTTTTTCTGGTTGGGGTAGCTGGTCCAGTCACAGCAAGAGCCTGCTGCATTATGGGAACCTTTTCCAGCTCATCCCTAGTGGTCACTATCCCTTCATTCATGAGAACCCTGGGGTCATATTGCTGCAGATGGCCTCAAGCATAACTTCAGTATACTGTACATAAAGCATAAAAAATACAGAATAATATACTGCAAGAGTAGAAGATCCTCCTCTAGCAGCATCCAAGACTTTGTTTTGCTGACATACAATAATGTGTAGCCATTTCCTTATTTTAGGTTTGAGCAATATAGAAGTAAAAAGGAGGAAGGCCATTTTAAAATTAAGGTTTTAGTGCCCTCGTGTGGCTTTGTAAGATATAAAAAGCAAAAGAATCTTTAGGACAGTAATTTCATGTAAAGGGAAGTAATGTGATATGACTGTATAATTCAATCTTCGTATACACAAAGAGAAAAAGAAAAAGTGTTTTTACTACATTTTTTTATACAAAAACTTGGTTTAATCTTTTCTTTGCAATTTGACGGTTAATGGTTAAATCATAATCTTGAATGCGTTTAGTGACATATTTTATAAGTTTTATAGATAGCTGCCATCTAAAATATATGATGGCTACACAAGATTTAGCATTATGTTGATTTCCATCTGCAGTCTTAATCATATGTAACTGAGATGTATGTCAATCCCACACAAAGGAACTTGGGATTGTACTAGGCAGACAAATCCTAATTTATTTGGAATGCATTATTAGGAATAAAGTCCTAAACCTATATACTGTATCAGTCCTCTCATTAAAGAACAGTAAATAGTATCGCCTGAATCTCAGGCTAATACTACAGATTACTATTGGAGGTTGATGACAGATGGGCAATTTTGTGACCACAGACAAGGGTACTGTTCATTTTGAAGGAGGTCATTCATAGGCAGACTAAGCTGGCGTGTAGACAGTAAGCACCTGGAGGTGATGACTGAATAATGAGTAGAAGAATTTAGATTAAACAAACCATTACCCTTTAATTATTCAAACCATTATATGATGGGCTGAGCATGTAACCCCACAGGCAACAACATTCTGGGTAAAAAGTGCCCCAGCAGAGTAATAAGGGAAAAATATTAATCTTCTGCACTGATATTTTACTGTCAGCACATATAGAGCTAGTTTGCAAGTTGGCCCTCATGTGACAATAGTCATGGATCATTTTTATTGGCACTTTCTTGACACATGTAAGCACGTGTTGCCCCTTTTTTGACTATGCCTAAAAGTTCAGTGACTGCTGGTGCAGCTGTGGCTTTGTCACATTTTATAAGAAATGTCTATTTCTTAGATTAGTAGAACTAATCTGTTTTTCATCAGTTCATGTTTATAAATTCCTCTGCACCTCCACTGTGGCTTATGCACATATTATGACGGTGTTTATAAAGAGTCTATAACACTACTTCAGCCTCATAATGTGCTCACAGCTGCCATCTGCAGTTGGAATTCAAGGTGTGATCCAGGGAAAAGCAGCTGAGGTGCACGCAAATTGATTTTTTTTATTTCCCCGGTTGTTTGTTGTATATACATTATTTTACAATGCAAAAACATATAAAGTTTTATTCATTGTTAGTCTTAAGATTTATAAGTTATATGTTAAGTTATATGCAAATTTGATGTTTACTTTGCTAAACCTTATCCAAATCAGTACATGTTTGAAGAGATGATGCTACATTTGAATATAGCACTTGATAAGATGCAAAGATTTATATATTTCACTAATTCATTTTCTATTACGGCTACAAATAATGTTATTTGTAGAGAGAAGATTTCAAATTAATCTTATGATGTAAAACAGCAAAAACAGATAACTGTATGTACAAATGAACAACTTTGTGTCAGGATACATGCAGGAAATTTGATTGTTTTATAGATGACAATGTCATTTTGCACTGCGAAGTATTTGGAGAAACTTGAATATTGGAAGGCAGCTAGAAATTGTCTCTTAATATTAACAAAAAGTCGAATTTTTTTTATTTCTTTATTTGATCTTGGTGAGGACATTGATTTGATTTTAAAAAAAAAGTCACACACTAATATTTTATTGGACCACCTTCAGCTTTGAGTATAGAATATTCTCTGTGGCACGGTGTCAAAAAGCTTCTGCAATGTCATAAGACTTATTTCCATCTAGGGTTGCATTAATTATTTTTAAAAAGATCTTGTATTCATGATGTGAGAGTTGGACCAGTATGCAAAGCCTTCTCCAGCACAGCCCAAACAGTAATTATCCAATATGAGGCTCATGCCTATTTGCTTAATTAAATCTAGGTGGCAATTTATTTATTTAATTTATTTATTTGTTTGGGTTGTGTGGTTTTTTCTGTTTGTTTGTTTGTTTGTTTAATAGTTTGTTGTTGGTTTTTATGGCCAAGCAAACAAAATTTTTCAGAGCTTTAATTCAGTAAACTCTAACTCTAACTCAACTAAAGATGCTTGTTTTGTTTAACCTAAACTAAGAGAGCAGCTCAAAGCAGATTCTTAAATTTAACAAAGTTAGGAAAGCTATTTATGTGTACTCTTGTCTTTGAGCTTGAAATATCTCATGCCGTTAAGTTGGAAAATGTCTCGACTTAACAACATGCAGTCCGGTGAGAGAGCTCCACTCAGCAACAATGAATCAAAAAGGCCTTGAATATAAAATCATTTCTCCAGGCAACACCTCCTTCCCACTAACTGTCATGGCTGAAATATATGTTAAACCACACAAGGGTCTGATCAAATTACTCTGACACACAGGTCATAAATAAACCTGTTTTATACTTGATATACTGACTTAATTATCAGTTGTGTTTGAAGTGCCCACTCAGCTACTAGTGCTCATAAATCAGAAGGAATATGAGCAACAGTATTGAGGCTTGCATTGGGATTTTAATTTGATTTTATGGATGTTACTATGGTAAAATAATAAAGCTGGGATAACAACGACTTGGTTTTTATAAGTTTGACTGCCTTTATTTGCACACTTTTTTTTCTATTCTGTGTCTTCTGAGCCTGTGAGGTGTGTTGTAGCTTAATTTTCAAATTTTTCACTTTCTGATTACATTTTCAGAAAGATCAGAAACTTTTTTATGCTCTCTCATCCTTACCATGTCTTAGTTAGTGTATTCATGTGCATGTGTGCATGTGACAGTTACACATGTTCATGTTTTTCTGTACACCATCATGTTTGCACTATCAGTAGGTTTTATTTACATGCTTTTTCAATAAAAATATTAATTACCAAAAGATAAACCACCCATACTACTTTAGCATGACTGGTTATCAATGATCTGCTGAAGAGGTTATAAATCATAATGGCCCATCAAAGCATCGAGCCACCTGGAAGGTTTGTGTCTTGGCAATCTGCTGCTGGTAATATTTCTCATTTATAGCTTTTGAACATAATGCTTCTCCTTGATGAACTCTTTTTATCTCTTACCTTCACATAATCGATTACCCTTGTTGCTCACTATCACTATACATCACATATCAATTCCTTGGCAGCAGAAAGCGAGCTCCAAAAACATCTCAGCTACTGAATGTCAGATTAAATCTCGTTTAAAAGTAAAATACAATTTACAGACCTTTCAAAGTGAAAGCAGACATAGAGACAGAATTTATTCCAGAAGCTAACAATTTAATGTTTCCTTTTATGCTTGAAATCAAATTTTTAATAACTTTGAAGTTTCATTACATTTAACATCTAAACTTTGTTTTTCAAGGCCACCAGCTGCTTCATTAGTGCCACTCTCCCTAGGATGGTTCACAATGGGAGATGTTTGTGGTAGTAGCTCTCTGCTAAGGCTGCTAATTAGACAAGACAACCAGAGGTTTTATTGTTGTTTGTTACTTTTCTTTCTTTTTTTTTTTGCTTTTAATATTAATATCTTAAAACAGATATTTACAGATATTTGTAATTCCTTCCCACAATTCTTTGCAGCCACAACTGTCAAGGCAACATTTAATAATATTCATTCAGTCTTACAAACTGTGATTTCAATCACCAATTAGGTGAAAAAAAAAGCTGAGGAAAATCTGAACACCTGCTGCCAATAAAATGCATTAAAAAGAATATTCATTGTCCCTAAAGCATGATTCTGGCATTGGTGAAGCCTTGATTGTTCATAAAAGTCTCAATTAACTTAACATATTAATATATATAAATTTATTTCAAAGTCGAAGCTAAAGTTTAGCTTGTCTGAAAATGAAAAACATGTCAATGGCGAGAACCAGCAGTAATAAAATCATACTTAACCTGCAGAATTTGAACATGAACCAGATCTAGATGTAAACCAAGACTTTAACACATCAACCAAACCTTTTTTGGGGCATGGCTAATAAGTACCTAAAAGCTTGTAGGTGTTAGTTGCTCAAGCTTCTGCTGCCAGTGAAGAAGGGTGCTGTCAGTTTAAAATAGGAAGCTCTGGATTTGTTTAGTTCTCCTTGCCCTGAGAGTTATTTGCAGGCCAGGGAGGCTGTTGCTGCCTAGTTTCCAAGGCAGAAACTTGAGTTCAAAGCAGATGTTGAAGAAAGAGGGGAAGGATTTTGAGATTTTCCTCACTAAATCCTAAACAAAAGTATTTCAGAAAGCAAAGAGAGTGTTTCCTGAAGTGCTGAGATTGACTCAGAAATCAGATAAAGACACATGAAGTAGTTGCAGATATTCACTGGACAAATCTTCTACTCCCCCAAAAATTGTCTTATTGATGAAAAAAATTGTTAGATTTGGGTACATTAAAATGGAGACTGACACGTAACTATATTAACTAAACTAATGTGATTCATGGTGTTGTTTCCCTAGAACAAATTTTGCCAAGTAAGGCTTTCATTGTAGATAGCTGAGCTTTGGAGAAACAAACTAAAAGTCTGCAGCGGTGGTAATCCTCCAGTAAAGGTTCAAATTGACATGAGAGTGCTTTATTTGAGTATTTCCAAATCTAACTTCCTTATATGTCTACTTAAGTTAATTTTTACAGAAAATTGTGTTCTTTTTCTAAAACAAAAACTGCTTTAGTCACCAGGTACCAAAGAAAGAGCCTATTTAATATTATTTGACTATATCATCACTACTACGCTATTACTTTTTTTTAATGAAAATTTCACTTAAAATGAAATGGTGCCCAAAAAAATTTTCATAACATACATTATTATAGCCATATCACTAGTTATTTAAATGCCTGCAAGAAATACCTGCACAAAATAAAAATTTTAGATTATAATTTATTAACAGGGACTTGTATCTGATTTGCAAAAATTGGCATATACTGTCTTTTAATGATTGCATTATAATGCAAGACACAAGCTGATTTAGATGAACAGTTGATGAGTTAGTACCTTGGACAACATAAAAAGATTACACTTACAACAGTCCACTGAGCCACTAAACACAGGCTTGGTTTGGCTCATGTCATTTTAGATAAGGTGATAAATTTTTCATTTGCAGTAAGTTATGTTGTTAGTTCACTGTGTGATACACAGAAACCATAAATATGAGTATGAGTAATATGAGTATTTCTTCAGTTATAGACACTTCATATATTCATATATATATATATAAATATATAC
>JBAMHW010000021.1:9742338-9756209 GCA_037177495.1 Rhadinocentrus ornatus | reverse complement strand
ATTTGTTTACCTTCCTAAATGGACAAGCCACTCCTGAAGGGCAGGATACTCAAATTTAGTCAGTCGTGATAATGTTGTTTGTAGATGTGAAAAGTTTTCCTATTATCATTTTGTCTGAAACCGTCTGACAAGATGATTTGGATTATGTCTTATAAGTAAACCTAACTGAAAGGCCAGGAGCTTGTTAATCCTCACTTCAAATAGCTTTTTGGATTAGAAAAAGGTCACCAAGCAGGCTTCCGAAGGTATCTTAAAGGAGGTGCTGCAGGAGTTTGGGCTGTCAGAGCTGCAGCTGCAAGCCGTTCATCATCGTAGACTGAGAAGACTGTTTGCATGCTCATAATGATCAGGTTAGTTAATGTGAGCTTTGGTGTCCCTGATAACGAAGCCTCCCATGCGTGGGATTTCCACAGACTGCTCATTAAAGTAAAATGTCTGGAGAGCAGTTCGTTCAGGTAAAATCTGAAGTTTGTATAACACACTGACCTTTTCCTGTTATCTTTAAGCAACATACACAGTTATTAAATGTGATGGCTAATACCTGGAAAAGGTAGTAATTAAGAAAAAAAATGTATTTAGCTGGACAAGAAATTACATTTATTTATGGATTGATTGGATATTTTCAACCATAGGAAAGAGTGTTATTATGATATTGTTGGACTTTAAAACTTGGATACTGTTTCTAAAACAACTAAATTTATACAGTAGTAAGTGTTTAATACTAACAGTTAGTTCTAATTTTTATGCTGAAGGCCGATCTCTATGAGGTAGCTACGATGTAGCCTGATCTTTCATGATTGGTGTTGAGAACTAAGTGTGGTGCTATGATTTCATGAACTACCATAAAGAGGTATTGAAATGTACAAATAGGGTTCTTCCCCCAACTAGGGGTTAAAATCATTTTGGGAAAGCTATTATTGCCTAAAGTCAGATGAGAATATTGTTGCAACTCTCACATGTGTCTGTTGATTTATATACCCAGCAACTGGTAAGCTTAGCTTAGTATAAAGAGTGACAGTTGTGGGTTTAGAGAGATTTATGTCTTGCACTTCTTTAAAGAGCCACTGCAAGACACAAGCTAATGAAGCTACAAAAACTGACGTTTATGGGTCTGTCATGGTAAAAATTGGTTTAGCTATTACCTCTCCAGCCTGCAACAGTTTCCCTTTGCTATGCTAACTAAATTCATATGATGTGTTAATTGGTGTGCTATAGAGCAATGATCGGATTTGTCCCTATATTACAGGTTAGGTAAATAATTATCAAAATATGTCAATAATTAATAAAACATTTCATACAAGTAAGCTCTTCTGCAATGCTGTGCAATGAACAAAGCACATTATTCAGATACTTTATGCTTAATGCTATCATTCCCCATCTACAGTAATTTTTTCGAGGTAGTTTTCATGTATTCTGCTCATCACTACACTAAGTTCACGCCATTGCTGTACTTTATTAGAAATGTTTATTTTTTATTTGTCAGCAAGCTGATCCTATATGGTAAACTATCCTAACTGGCTGAAATGTAATAGTAAATGCATAATGTTTCTCAAATGCAGGAAGGTTTAGTTTGGAAGATGTGCTTTTTTTTTATGAATTTTCACTCGACTTTCAGTTCACATTACATGAGATCAAAATCATTTCAAGAAGGTAAAACAATGATGACTTTTTCTGTTGGGTGTGATGGTCTGACACTAAATAAAATTACTGTAGGAGGGGGGATACCATTTTGAAGCAATATGTGAAGATAATTTTTATCTTATGTGTAATGTTATCAGTATTCTGATCAGCAGTCGCCCACATACATCCTCTAACAACATCAAAACAGCAGTTTGTGTATTGTGGTGAGATAAACTAATTCCATAGGGGCTCATATGATGGCTCTGGAAATTTGTGAGGATGATGGCAGTCATTTTTCATAAGGTCATGGCAGATCAAGCACTAAATGAGAAAAGATGGCTGCAGTGGGAATACAAGGTATATACAATGTGGGATGAGTGGATGTGCAATTGCGTTTTCTACATATGTCATGATGCACAAGAGATTAGTTCCACTTAATGATGCATCCACCACTGACTCCAAACAGTTTATATACAATTAAATGATTATTAAGAGCTTGTGACAGAAAATAAGACAAAATTAGATAAAATGAGTATCTAAATTGCTGTTGTAAAAAGGTACATGACAAAAAGCAGGAATCTCTCCAGTCTGCATACCTTTTGTATGATGTTTAAAATATCCGCTGCATTCTCATTTATGCATTAGTGAGAGTATTCCAGGCCTACTTCCTTCTCCTGTTTTGTGTCCAAGCATCACTATTCCTGTGCAGTGAGATCCTCTGGAGGAAATTCACAGAGTTACAGAGGGAGAGGAATGGGACAGGAAGCCCAGATGCTTTCATAACAGCCTTATTGAGAGGATCGGCATTTGACATGTCGCATTCCAATCTCCACTATCAGCCTCCCACTCTGACCCCAATGCACGACCCCTGGCCTCCTTATGTATCAGGTTGGCCAGGTCTCACTTGGAGCACATTTGGCCCTCCACTGAAGAGTCTCTGCTTGGCTGTTACAGTATGTTTGTCTAATGGGGGCTCTTGATTTGAATGTCCAGACCAAAGATATGTAAACAATTTTTCTTAGGATAAATATTTAAATCTCCTCCTCACAAGCTCTTGTTTCTCCCTAAAATGATTCCACCTCCCAACTGTTAATTAAATGCCAGTGATGTGTGGTTCCCCAATAAGACTTAAAGATAAGGAAGTCATTAAAGACCTTCCTTCCATGGTAGAAACCCCGGTGTCTCAGGGTTTCTTGACCACCAGTAGCAACAGCAGAGCCGACCCTGCACAGCAGTATTTATAGAGCACTGTGGATGAGTCATTTGGCTGAGTGCCCACTCTTCGTTCACCAGATTTACAGGTCCCCACTTTGGGGAGGGCTGCTTGATTTATGTTGCCTCCACCTCCCTCCACCACTAGCTCCCACCCGTCTCCCTTCCTTCAGAAAAGAGCAGACACACCATATTGCCTTCGGCTTGTCGTTTCTCTCCCTGTACTCTGTCCTACACTTCTTTCGCTTGTCTCTGAAATATGCTTCCTCTGCTTTTTCAGCTCCTTTGACATAAGTTTAGGGGAAAAGCTTCTCAAGAGGCAGACAGAGCAGCCTCAGCCTGACCTCGCCTTGCTGTTGCTGCTGATCGATGTGTCACGGTGACCTGCCTTTGACTTATCAAAATGAAGTTGTAGGCTAAAGTTGTATGAGGTGGAGGAGAAACAAAGGCAGGGGAGGAGGAGAGTCTGAAGCACAGTGGAGTGTGTCTTAGCAGAAGAGAAGATAAGCTTACAGTATCTGTGGTGCAGAACAAGAACAGATGAAGAAGTGGCACCTGGAGGCCGGCAATCTGCAGCGAGAGTGTGGCTTTTGCTCCTTCAACCCTCAGCTGAGAAGGGGGCACGTCTTCGTCTACTTCCTATGGATCTTAACTCCAACCCAGGTGTGTCTTTTTGCAGAGCTGTTGCAAATACTAACACATGTGCATCTGGTTTGGACTGCTGCATAACGGTGGCTAAGATATTATTAGACCAAAAACTGTTTTTAGTTTCAGTTGCAACTGAAGAAATGGGTATGAAGATTTCTTGGATTGCTTTGCCTTCAAACACAAAGCTACTTGCAGATGAGTTGCAATGTGAGGAGGTGACTTTTTCAGCAGCATATCAGCAGATGAGTACTTTCATTCAGTTTCAAATGAGGTTGCATCATTTTCCTAACTTTTTATGTACTGCCTTTACTAGCATCTACAAATACTCTGACTCATTTTTGCAAAAACATCAACAACAATATTCCCTGGAGACTTTACTGAGGAACATTCTTCTGAGGGGAAATTATACAACTAATCTTAACTGAGTTTGTTTTAGTAAAAATAAATCAGCTGATTTCTCAGCCAACCACTCAAATAATCAAGTATTAGAATACATATATCATCTTGAAAGAAGGGAAAAGTAAAAACAGAGATATGTAACCTCTTCTTAACATTAATAGCTCATCGGTCTTTACTCCTACAGTGATGCTCAGTCTAAATAACAAGCCAACATCAACTGAATATACCCATAAGTCTCTAAATGGTAAATGTGATTTAAATGTCAATCTGGTTGGTTGCTCAAGAAAGGTGGCTTTAAAAAAAAATCCTTTAGCCAGAGGAAGAAAAATCATGCTTTCTAAAAGAGCATTCTTTTGGCTGGGTCAAATTTCACTTTGCTTGGCTGCTTGAGGCAGATAACAGAACAGACTGCTGAATTCATAGCTCCCAGCCTGCCGGTAAATCCATCCTGGTAGAGTCGTTCTCATGCAAAAAATCTAAAGCAACAGATGGGAGAAGAAGAAAGCAGGAAAAATACAGTATTAGACAGAATTCTGGAGTAGAAATGAGATTTCAAGAGCTGTTGATGGAGGTGAAGGGAGAAGGGACTGAAGACAAAAACAGCCAGTAAAAGGTTAGAAAAGCTGAAAGATATTTATTATGAATTTGCTAATAACACCTTTTTAAAATAACAAAGATTTGAAAAACAAAGCCTTTACAAATCTACTTTAATCTCCTTCTGTGGAAGCCTGGGAATCGCTAACATCCTGTGTCAGGTCACTTGTGAATTTACTGAACCAGTTTTTATTGGGTGGACTCCAGTTATGTGTGTGAGGGAGGGGCAAGTGATGACTGATGAGCCAAGATCACTGACAAGCCAAATAATCTGCAAACAGATCAATTACAGTCATTCATTTATTTTCTTTACCACCAATTCAGGAAGCTGGGGTCTATCCCAGCAATTAACAGGCAAGCAGTAGGGTACACCCTGGACCAATCTGTCGCAGAGTCAACACAAAAAGACAAACAACCACTTACACAAATTTATAGTGACCAATTAACCCAACATGCATGTCTTTGGACGATGGGAGGAAGCTGGAGTACCCGGAGAAAACCAGAGAGACATGAACACAGGGGGAACATGGAAGGCCACACAGAAAGGCCCAGTTTGAACCAGTGTCCTTGCTTTGAGACTGCAGTGCTAACCATCACACCACCATGCAGCCCATCAATTATAGTCATGCTGCTGCAAATAAAATCAGAATTAAATGTGAAGAATGCCAGTGTGCATGATATATAAAACATAACTATGTCATTACAGAGTAGAAGTTCTGGGTAGAAGTAGAAGTTTTTGATTTCCTCATTTTCTTTACATCTGACATATTGAAAGCAAATCCGAAGAAGCCTTTAGGCATAAAGGCTTCTTCAGTTTTGCAACTAATAAATGCCAGTTCAAAAAGATTACTTAAGGTTTCAAACACATGTATGTGTGATAACTCTGCAGCAGTGCCAGTGTACTTTAAATAAAAGCTTTATTTTGGCTTTAGCTCTGGTTAAACCTTAAAATCTGACTTAACAGCATCAGTGAAAGTTAAGCTACGCATTCTCAAACATACACGGAGCCAACCGTACCATCAGCATTTCTCCATCTCACCACTTACATCACCAGCAATCATTGTGACCAAGCTTGTGTGCCCCCTCACTCTGCACTGCAGCCCTTCGACAAGTGCTTTAGGCAGCTTTGTCAGAGAAAACAATGACGATGTGGTGTGGCAATGCAGACAGCACTGCTGTGATGGGCAAAATGAAAACACGTTTATCTTGCTGAAACTGAAAAGCGTCAGCTATCCAAATAGCTACTCAAATAGGTTTTGGGTGTCTTCCTGTGAATTTAGCCACAAACTGAAGGGCATTAGAGTGTGGCACAGATGCTTTTGCTGCACCCTACTTTTAATGTTTTATGTTCTACCTCATCAGTCTATAAGCAGAAAAAAAATGTACTGATGAGCTCATAAAGAGGCAAAATGATTGATGAATGCCAGATTTATCTCTACTTTTTATCACAATAATGTTTCCCTGCCTCCTAAAGCAATTAAGCAAATTAAAATGGTGATAAATGCTTCGATGACATATAACTGTGGTGGATTTATGTTACAATTAATCTACTTTTGCTGGGTGAACATTGTGAGAAATATGCACAGATGTCAGGGTTTTTTTTTTTCATGAATACAAATCTAAGCAAATGGAAAGCTTGCAAGTCTGAACTAAAGCTACCTCTGTTCTGTTAGGGGGAAAATTCAGTCAGTAAGCTCCTCTCCCTCCATTAGACACAAAAGACAAGAAGTTAGGTTACTATAACCTTTTTAAAGGGCTTCCAAAGGCCAAGATGACTCAACCCACCAATTTTGACTGCAGGGAGTGCAGGTGTGCATCTACCCTGAAGCCCTCATCTGTGCTGAAAGGTGATATTACAAGGTATTATTAGGCAATGCAACCGGTACTTTGTTAAGTCCACTCCTTGTCTCATTCTCTGATGTTGCTAAAAGACGGTTTACTCCCTTCTTCAACTGCAATGAGTTTTGTCTATCTCAATTTTATTCATTGCTACAGGATGTCTGTGCATTATCGAAACATATCTAAACATGTCATGCAGAAAAAACAAACAGTTCAACGTGACCCTCAGCCTCACATTTTTTCCATTGAAGCCTAACATTTACTTGTCTAATGATGTAAGAAGCATATTGGTAGAAAACGCTTACTGACATGCGTAATCTCATATTAATGAGTGCAGGTAAGCTGCATTGATTTTAACTGCTCTGTTTGAGTTTTTGAGTCTTTTTTTATTATCATGCCAACTTTTATTACAAGCTCTTGGCTTTAAGTCTGGCTCGAGCCATGTTTCCTTATTCTAAAGTGGAAATTGATTCCCCTTGCATAATAGTATATTTACAGCAGCCCTGGCAGGACACACAGACATGGCTCTTTATTTAGTTGGCATGAAATCAGAAGTAGACACTTGGCTCTTTGACAGCCCTGTGACCTCCCTGAACAGACTGACCCAATGCTTCCCTGCTTGTCCTCATATACTCATTAATACTTTTGCTCATATTACTAAACAGCTGAATTTGCAAACTGACAGGGAAAAGAGAAGTAAATATCTGCTGACAGTAGAAAGTAGAGTTTTAGATTTGAAGGTATTGTTTCTCTACTTTGACTTCCTGGACTGTTGTGCTTAATCTTCCAAACTCAAATAAATCAATGTATCATGTAAACCTTTCAGCACCAAAGAATACGGACATCCTAGAGTTGATGTGGCCATTATTCTCTATTTTTGTGCTATGATTACCCACTTCCCTATGGGGCTCTGTAAAGAGACAGTGGAGCTAAATAATCCATGTCCTCTTTGACCTCACCACTGCTATTCACTTTGTTTCTCATTCAGCATCAGATGGTAATAGATATCTATAGTTACTCTATGGAGTCTGTGTTCTCCAGCAGATAACATCTTTGGGGACTCAGGTGGAGACTAATGTTGTGGTGTCTGTCTTCAGATTATGTCTATTGACAGGCAGGGACCACCAAGACATCAGGGAGACAATTAGCCATTGATACCTTACTGGGGTCAGGTGAAATGGGACACCCATTGCAAACACATGGGAAGATGTATCTGTAGAGGGAGGAGTGATACACCCAGAGGCTGTGCAGCACAACAAGTTTGTACTGAATGTTTAGGTTTAATGAATATATATATTTTTTAAAACAATATTTGGTATTGTTTCTATTATTTGACCATTTGAGATTTACCCAGACAAGCTGTTGAGCCGTCTTTATTAGGAATCAGGGCACAAAAAATTATTTATTTTCTTACTGATATTGCTTTCAATAAGTTATGTAGTGTATATATTTATTTATTTTTATTGACTTTTTCAAAGTTGTAACTTTATATATTTGTACATCGCAGTATGTGATGCTATGTTATTTAAAGGCAAAGGGTGTGTTGAATGTACTTGCACATAATTTTGTTTCTATTAACTTTTAAAAAATCAACAAAACAACAACAAGCAACACTACTGAACTTCAACAAATTTTTTTAATCACACGTCCTCTATCAAAGGTTAATTCAGTATAAATACTTCATCCACTTTTCTGAGTTCTCGTCAGCTAGTAAAAATCAGTCCGATGTTGAGTCTTGTCTTATCTTTTGTCACTTCCTTTTTCTTTTTTCTTGCTTTTTCCAATAATGTCCTCTTGCTTTTCTTTGCTGAGTCAGCCATGGAGTACATCCAAAATGGATGACATGTGACACGGTGCCATAAAGCAAAACAGCTGTCTTGTGATACTCCAGGCTGAAAATTGTAAAGTGCTGTTTGTCAGCATCAATGACAGATCCAGGAATGAGCATAATGAATGTGATAGTTTTGGAAAAAGTTTGTTGTTATTATGTTGATGTGTAATTGCCAGTCAATTTTGTTATTGTATCTACAGAGAATGTGTGGTGATGTTTTTTGGTTTAATGTTGCAAAAATAAAAAAATAAAATAAATTTTTAAAAAAGTTTTTTATTAAGCTGTTTACATGAGTAACAGCAAATCCTCAGTTACATGGCTAGCTGAAAAAACAACTATGCATTTAATTTAGCTTTAACTATATTAGTTTAACCTTTAAATGCCTAAATAAACTATTTAATGGTGTAGAAAAAAATAAGCATTGTGAGATAATACAAAATAAATTCATTAAATGCAACAGTGCTACATACTTTCACTATATTGTCATATTAAGGCTTATTTGATTCCACATGCAAAAGGTCATTATGTTGCCATTTTTATGGTTTTAACAGTTGGAGATGTTAACAAAGCATTGCGGCACAAATGGGAGGTCTCGTGTTTGCTTATGGGGGTCATGCCCTGCATCAAACCGTGGCGTTCTCAAACCCAAGCCTTCAAAGAGATCTGCCCATTGTTCCTATACAGTGTTTAGACCGCGTGTGTGAATCGTCACCAACCCCCACTTCAAACCTCACCTCCCTCCCCCCTTCCCTTTCTCTTTCACACCCTCTCAGCTGTGCTCACTCACTCACTCTGAGCCAGGCCAAAAACTGGCAGAGCAGCTACTCTTCTCAGGAACTCCCATCCTCAAGTTAACCCAGACAGGCAGCTTTGTAACCCTCTCAGGAAGTGTCTTTTCTGGATTCAAAGCAGGAGCGAGGCATGGAGGTGGTTCATCAGGCAATTCATAGTTTACCACAGTATGGATTATCTGATTTCCTTTCGTCACATCAAGGTAACATCAGTAACCGCATAATTTGACAGTTTTGAACCTTTTGAAAAGCATACCCACTTTATGTTGTAATAGAATGATTGTATTACTCTAATTATGCACCACTGGATTTACTAAAGACTTCTTTGTTCAGCTGCACTTTGCAACGGGATTAGATCATCTTGTGGTAAAAAATACCAATGAAAGTGCCTGCATTTGTAACAAAATGTGAAAAAGTAGTGTTGGCAGTTTTTGTCTCCAGTTTCTTAAAAATATTTAATCATAATTACAGATGTTTGGACAGACCTTTTGCAGTGTGACTTGTTGCTCAGTGAGTGACTTCCTGTTGTGTTGGAGGCATTTATGATGCGTGGACTTTTGAGAAGACTATCATTAGAAGCATTATTGAATCTAAACTTGCCCCTACTCGCAGCACACCAAAATACTTTTACAGACAAAAGAGAGCAGACAATAAGGTATTCATTTACTCTCCCACCGTACAGACCCACATGCACACTGGGAGAATTATGACACATATTTTTGTCATTTTAAGCCAAACAAGGTAGTTACAGTGTCTGCATTGTTTTCAGGCCAGCAGCAGCTGTTTCCTCCACTTGGCAAGCAACACAATCAAAGTCTGGAAGAACTTAACATATTTTACAAGATGTCTTCCACTTTGAAAATACAAAATGTTTTAGGTCATGTTTAACCCTTTAACACTTACTACATTTTTTAGATGTAAGTAGAAGTGGTTCACAAACCAAATATCAGTGGCTTGTCTCCTGGAATTAAGCTTCCATTGAACTGCTTTGAAGATAAAGAAGCACAAGATCTCAACTGTTTGAACTGGTCTTAAAATTAACATTTTCGGAATATGCTTCATGTTCTTTACTTCTAACTATCCATTAAGAAGGTTGACCATCTGATGTTATGTTTTGATGAGCTATAATTAGCATATGGCTTGTTTTCTTTAGCATAAAGACTAAAAACTAGGAAACAGCTGGCCTGGCCATGTCTCCATGCAAAAAAATAAATAAACCTGCCAGCAAGTTTCAGGTTTATTAAGCTTTAACTAGCATTTTGCTTGGTACTATGTAGCATTGGGTTCTTTGTTTTGTATATAGTTGAAATGACATATAAACCTGACTTAACTTGAGTCGACAAGCTGTCTGGAAGCATTAAAACACACTTTACTGAGGTAGAATAATGTTGGATGCTAAAAACCAACCCTATCTGGACATGGTTTTACACATACATGGTTTTGTTCATGTTGTCACCTTACTGAAAGGTTTAAAGACTCCTGCTTCATACACTGCAAAGTTAGATCCTTTTGCACAGGTGAAGACTGTGTTTTAGTTTCAGTTGGCTGTAGTCTTTGTGGCATGTTTAAGTGCTTTTTTTTTACATACTCAGACAATACTGGGACACAGCAGCAATCCTACTGTTGCTGCTGGTTCTTAACGTTGGTTTGATGTCTTAGAGCTCCAAGGCACAATGGTCACTAACATGTAGATATTGTGGGCACACCTGACATTTAGAGAAGCAGAGACAAAACGTCATGCATTTTGATTGGATGGGACTTGCACTTTGTGTAAAAAGAAGGAATTTTGCATATGCACAGGAAATTTCTTCAGTAGGCACAGTAAACATCCTAAAGTCTTGGTGCAGATCTAAGCACACTTTGTCTTTCACAAAGATAAATGAAAGCCCAAAATGCCTAAATAAGCAAGAGGACTAAAGCTTCATGGTCATTTTGAGTGTTTATATCCATGTGACATTCATACATTCAGCAGTCAATGAAGCTTCCTGATAGTGGTGGAATTCCGTCTTCATTTACTGGAGCTGCAGATGGTGAGCAAAGAATGCAGGTGGTTGGAGATTAATTACGTTTTTCAGCACAAAACTAAACTGTGATCTTGTTAAGCAGTGCCTCACTTAACGTGGTCTAGAATGGGGGCTCTCTGTGTGGTTGTACAGGTCGTTTCAGAGGTATAGGTCAGAGTTAAGTATATGACGGCTTCAGGTATGTGTGAGTAATTCCAGCACAGTGGGATCGTTTGTTGTCTCCCACCTGTTTTGGGCCATTAGTTAAAGACTCCTCTGCAGCTGGCTACTTATTAAAGCTGGTGGTCACAACTGGAATGAACAGTTGTTGGCAGTTTGCACTCAGCCCATCTCAAATGGCAATCATAACATGACATGGTAGAGATCATCTGATGTATTGCCAAGTTGTCAGTGATAGGTTATTGGATATGCATCACTCAGTTGTGTGTTTCTTTAAATAAAAAATTAAAAAAATCAAATTGCAATTAAATGTAGGAATGTTGCTTGTGAGGTGGATCCAGTTTTGGGATTGTTTGTTCTTGTTGATTGTGCTTTTGTGATGATTATATAATTGAAGTTGTTTGTATGGCAGCTTAGATAGTATTTGACAGTTTATGTGTTACATTGAGAATTTCCTCAGCAGAATTGCTGTTCAAATGTAAAAATGTGGTATTTTCTCCTTTCCTTTAAGCTCAATCTCAATTTGAGTAGAAAATCTCAGTCTTTTTCCTTTATTTATTGCAAGCTGCCCTCAGAAGCAAAAGTCTGCATGCATCTGTAAAGCTGCTTCAGTACTGAATTAAACGTTGGAGGTGTGGGCAGAAGCATGGCAAATTAGGGTAATTGTGACAGTGGTCACAGCTGTCTCTTTAGGTACAGTCATGCTGTCCAAAAAGATCTTTGACTGTCTATGCCTGTGTGCTCCTGGCAGGATTTATTTCATTTATATAAGTGAAGACTCAATGTTTTTTTAGACACAGTGCCAGCCACATCAAAGGCAGTCTGAGAAATTGTACGGTGGAGAATAATGTGTGTAGACAGCTTAACTACAGCCAGGAAAGACTCTAAGAATTTTGTCTCCAATGTATAATCTATCCACAGGCAGCGAGATTAAATTTAAATTAAATTAATCCATCTTTTGGAAGTTAATCATTTAAATGTTTATGTGTGAAAGGTGCAGTTTTGTTATATTATCTATTTTTCTGGTGGTGACTTTATTTAGAAGTTAAACCCACATTGATACTCACCTGTCAGGCTGCAAAGCAAAGCCCACACAGTCAGAGTTTAATCCTGAATTGTTAATATTATTCATGTGAGTGTGTCATCTCACCCTTCCTTTAAAAACCATGAGGCCAACTCAGCCACTGTGAAAGAAAGCTGAGCATCAACAGGAAATGGCATGAGGAATAGGAGTGTGCTGTAATGGCCGTGGTATGCCGCATAATCCTGTTGCACGCTTGTTTAACAGCTTCACAACCGTTGTTTTCAGTAGGAAATGTTATCTATCCATGCAAGTAATGGAAGGGCTGATTGATTTTAAATGTTGCCAAAGAAAATGACAATTAACATAATGCTAGGAGGCTGGAGCGGGAAACTGTGACAAACGGTCAGTTTGAGTAATTAGTGTAACTGTGGGAAATGGCAGATACCCATCAGTAGCTGGAAAAACAAAATTTACTTGATTTTCACAATTTTAAATAGATTGGTAAAAGAGCCCAGGCAGCTCATCAAATGAAGAATGATGCAGGAATTTTATTGAACACATGCCTAATTCTATACATTTTGCTAACTGGAAGACATATGACTTCCTTGCTATGTGCACTTTCTATCTTGTCATTTGTTTTTCTTTTTAGCATTTACCTGTGAAATGTTATAATGTTTGATAATGATTGTAAAAAAAAAATACTAGACTCTTCCACTTACTAGCTAGTATTAAGATCAATTGTAAATACTGAACTTATGTCTCTGCCATTGTCTGAAAAGTGGCAACAACATGGAGGTACCTGCTTGCAAACTAAATTTTATTGTACATACCTTGCAAGGCAACTGAGCTTTCATGAAAATCATAAATATACCATGATGATCTGTCTTGCCATGCTTCATTTCATTCAATAAAGTTATCTTACTTGATAAACTGTGCTATCAGACACATCAGCTCTCTGTCCATGTCAGTGGTTTGGCATAAATTAGCCATGAAGAACAGCAAAGTAAAAGTGACTTATCTTTTTAAAGGGTTTATGAAAAATTACCCTTACATTTATTTATTTAAAATCCCCAAATGATTAAATTGAACTGTATTATCTATTCAGTCACTACTGTGTTTGATTCCAAGGGAATTGTTTGATTTTTATTTATGTAAATGTAAAGAGTTGGCCAGTTTTCAATTTAAAAAAGAAAAAATAATAAGTTCATGGTTTCATTCACAGGACTTTCTCCAAATTATTGTCATTCAAAATAAAAATGGGACAAGTAGCCCATAAAATTCAGGTTTAACTCTTGCACTTTAAATTATGCCCTTTATGCAATATCTACTACAACTGGTTTGCACTCTACTTTTCATTTTATGTTCCTTGTAATTATGTATTGTTTAAGTTTTGTGTGTGACCAGCCAAGGGACAACAGATGAAAATTAGCAGTTATGTTCAATCTCTGCACATTTACATTTTGTTACCTTTTTACCATTAAAGATACAGACCACCAAAATGTCAAATTCAGTTCTGCAATATCAAAATTGGTGACTACACATTTTTTATATTTGTAAGCATTTTGACTTTTGAAACTCTGTCGACATTCAAGGAAACAATGACAGTACTTGGTTGTTTTAGGATACTATATACCCAACAAATAAAATAAAGTAAAATTAAATTAAATTAAAATAAAATAAAATAAAATAAAATAAAATAAAATAAAATAAAATAAAATAAAATAAAATAA
>JBAMHW010000021.1:9698646-9731168 GCA_037177495.1 Rhadinocentrus ornatus | reverse complement strand
ATATGTATATATATAATATATATATGTGTGTGATCGCCAATCACAATCATTCAAAATATTTTTTTCTGACTATATTTCATCCTGTAAGATGAATGTTTGCCGCTATCCTTACAATTTTTATTAATGTATTAGACATTTCTTATCTCAATTTTAATAGTTTCAGCATCATTTTAGATTTTTTTCTTCGCTGATGCCAATAATTTGAACTTTATGAAAACGATTAACATAAACCACAAGATGTGTCTTTTGTCATGGTTGTTAAAGAAATGAAAAGCTACTAAATGCATCAGTTATGGTTAAAAAACTAATGCCAGCTGAAATATTATCATCCACTCGTGACTTATTTGGACAGGCAGTGTATATAAACTAAGAAAATCACTGTCACCAAATCTAAACCAGCTCTTTAGCTCAGTATTACGACATAATCTTGTTTTGGCAGGAATTAGTATGTCTTCATAGTTTTACCTAATTTTGTTAAAGTCCCTAAAATTGTAACATTACCCTGGTTTACAGGAGATTTGCAAGAATCCACTGAACCTAAATGAATGTGGACAGTAAGAGCTGGGAAAAGCTGGCACAGTTGCCATGGTTACCATGGTAAATGGCATCCTGCTCTGCAGGGAAGAGCTTTGGAAGAAAAGCTAATGCACAGCAGAGATTAGTTGATGTCAAACAAAACATGATCTATTTACCCTTTTTTTGTGTGTCAATTGACCTTGTATTCACTTTTACCATTTTCTGTGAAGGAATCATTTGTCCATGACTAATCGAGCAACGTGTCTTTCAGAATTTCATGTCATTTTAAGTTATAAAAGCGTCATAGCTAATCTAACGTATCAAGTTTGTTAGTTCTACTCAATATATTAATGAGTTTAATTACTTTACGGGACATGTCTACAGTATCTGCTGTCAACATCATCAGATGAAGCTAGGTGTCCCCATAGCTGACAATGTATGGGTGTCGCTGTGTTTACAGGTTAGCGGGTAGCCTATCACAGCTGGTGTTATGGGAGAAAATGAACAGATTATTTTCAACATGACTATAATAAATAAACAAATACATTATTGCTTTGAGTAGTTCTGATTTCAAGGAATATGTTCACTTCTTCTCTGCATTTACTTTCTCTCTGATCTTTTCTGACAATACAGGAATTTATTTTTGCATGACTTTTTATATATATATATATAAAATCATCAGGGAATCTCATTCAAATCACCTCCTGTTGATTTGATATCTGGATTATTTTCTCGTTTTTCCAAAAGTCTAAACCACCCAATATTTTTTTCACAGAAGAAACTAACAAAAGCATGATCCAGTTTGATGACGTTTGGGACTGACTATATCCCATAAATATTTCAGTGTTAGGTCCAAACTGTGACACAGTGAAGGTTTAGAAGCTTTTAAATTTGGTAGAAGTTTAAACATCCAGGCCAGGACTGTCAGGTGTCAAGTGACCTTAAATGCAGCTAAGCTGCTGTCTACAATTTATAAAGTTCACAAACTGCTGCTGTTCCTCCAACATTTTGCACTCTCATGCCTCACTTTTCTCTCTGCTAATTCATTGTAAACCTCCATTGCAGCTTGGAGCAGCGTAATTTGGAGCTGGAGACAGAAATGGTAAACCTCCATGAGGAGCTGGATCAGGAGAGGAAGAAGTACACCATGGCGGAGATCAAGCTTCGCAACGCTGAGCGTGCCAAGGACGATGCCGAACGGCGAAACCAGATGTTACAGAAAGAGATGGAGCAGTTTTTCTCCACGTTTAGTGACCTCACCGCTGCTGGCAACACCGCTGCCACCGAGCCTCGCCAACCGGACCGCAACAACACCATCTGGATACAGTGAACGAAAGGCTGAGAAATGCCAATGCAGACTTAAAACGTTTTGTAAAATGTGAACATTGAAGGGACTCCATACAGGATTTGGCTGCTGAGTTAACAGCATGTTTTAACTGAAGAAATAGGGCATACAAGGCTATTGAAAGCAGACATCACCCGGAGTGATGTCAAAGTGACATTATCTGTAAATATCACTATTTAAAGAGCTCATAGACACTCTCTAGCCTTGTCATAAACCAATGTGGTGCTGACCCATCTAACTGGAGAGTGGAATGAAAGACCGGTTCGCTGTAGTCTGCGACGGTACTACTACTTTACATCAGCTCCCAGGGCTGGCTAGACGGGTGAGAAGGCAAAATATAAAAAAAGTAAAATTTTAAGAACCTTGGACCTCAAGATGCTGACAGAAATAAGCCAAACTTCTCACAGATTTTAAAAACATCCAACCAAAAAAATCATGTTAATGCTCAGTGTATTTCTGTGTGCTGATGTATGTAGAGGGAAACAATTTAGAAAAAAAGTCAAATGTTTGTAAAGTGAAATCAAAGTAATACTTAAATGTTAATGATATTTAAGCAAAATTATCAATGTGTGATATTTTATATTAAGGTATTTCATTGCACTTATTTGTCTGTTAAGCCTCTGCAAGTTGGTACTGAATGTTTTGTCAATGTGTGTACCATTTTAAATTGGAGTATGCTGTATATGTGGCCATGCTTCTGTGCTGTTACATTTACTCATGACCAAAAGAAAATAAGGAGCCTGTTCTGTAAATATTTTATAGGTAATCATAGACACTACTTGTTAGTCTGCACTGTGGTTTGACCCATGTTCAGATGGATATGGCACGAATTAAGCTGATAGTGACGGAAGTTTTGTAGCTTGTAAAAAATCTGTTTGAAAGGCTTGCACAAAAGGTTTTTGGTATAAATCCCAGATAAATTAAAAAAGGTGTCTGTCTTGAATTCAGAATTTCAGGTGACAAATTGCACCTTTCATAGTTCGACATGTTTAGCTATTATTATAAATGCTCTTGGGAATTGCATTAACTTACACAGAATAACAAGCTGCAGCTAAAATGTACCAACGAAGAACTGTGTTCAAATGTGAAAAAAGGAAAGTGGAGCATCAAACTTGTTAACACTGTGGATGTAAACAGTCCAACTACAAGATTCAGCAACAAGTTGTGGGTGCATGATGGTGCATGAGTCCACGAGGGTCAGTGTAACCACCGATTGCCTGTAAAGTGACTTTGTATTAATGCAGTGTATTTGTGTAGCCTTAAGCCAAATGTCTACACACCATATGGATTTGTTAATGGGTACAAAACAGGAGACATCTGAGACCAGACTGGGTCTGGGCGTCTGTCAGAGGTTTATATGTGCACATGTGCATAGACCTGCTGCTGGCTGCTTCTTCACTGGAGATAAACTCAGATTTATAAACCTGCTGCTGGTCATTGCAGGACATCTGGAATGTGCACATGGAGGAGGAAAAAGTGCCTGGACAACTAAAGAAGGGAGGAGAGCCTGTTCTTTTCATTTTGCACCCTTCACTGGGAAATAATAGGCTTATGCCTCGCTGACAGTGTCACTTCATTCTGTGAATTCCACACAAAAGCGGATTGTTAACAGAGCAAAATGGAGGGGATTTGGATTGTGATATATTTTCAAGATATACTTGATTCTCAAAGGAACCTTAAAAAGATATGACAATATGAATAAAGATGCATTTTCACGTGAGCCTCCTTTGTTATTTTACTTTCGGTCTTTCAAGGGTGCAGTTGGTTTGCAAACTCATTCAATGTGTATCAAGGCATTTTGAGAGTAGGAGTGTGTGACACTGAAGACTATCAAAGCTTAGATTGGTGGCACTGATGGAAACAGCTGAATTAGTTTATGAAGCGTTACTAATCGTTCTTTGAGTTCATTTTCAGCACCTCTTATGGTGTATCTTGGTCACATTAGTTTCAGGTCTTAACGTTGGAAACCCAGGAGTGACTAAACATGGATGTAATAGTCAATCTTCTGTCAGGACCATAACAAAGCTTTCAAGGATGCTCCTTGTGGCATTCTTCCTCGTCTGTGTAATCTTCTCACTTCTTTATCTACCAGATGTGTATCCCTTTGCTCACTGACTCATTGTCTTTTGAAAACTTGGAGTGTAAATTGAAAGTGAGGGATGAGGAAACATCTCATTGAACAGCACTTTATAGGCCGTGGTTGCTGTTTTAGGAAAAGCTGATTGTAAGAAGACGAAGAAGCTGACAAATTGCATGAATGGAGGGCTCATGGCCGACATTAATCCAACCAAATGAGAAGGGAGAAATTCTCCTTTGTTTACCTAATATCTGCTCACTGAAAAGAACTAAATGTAGAATTTCTGTATTAGTAATCTTTAAAAAGAATCCCGAGGGATAGAAGTTGCCTTATAATCATGTATGCAGAATTTCATCCAATAATAAATATTAAATATATTAAATAATATTTGTGTTGCCTCAGAAAGACATGAAACAAATGTGGAATACTCCTGGAGAAAAAAAGGATCAACCATAGTCCAAGATCAAAGGTTTTGTTTATTTTCAATCACATACATATACTATTTGTACATACACAGTTCCTTTAAAATGTTGTGTTTACAGTAACAGCTTTCTGTATTTTTTTTCTTTTTAATTTGCATTTGTTTTTACTTTTACTTGAAACGCTATAGGCTGAAGCTTCGAATCAGCGTGAAACAGATAGTTTTTTTTTTTTTTCTTTTTTTTTCCAACCTGACAATGTCAAAAGAATGATTCATTAAAACAGCACAGAGTAAAAGAAACAAGAGAGGAGTCAGAAAAGAACTGAAGAACAACATCACCTGATTCAGATGAGCTATACAGGGTTTCAGTCATCATAGAGTTCCACATTGAACACTTTAAACATTTTAGCATCACCTAACCCTTGCAGTAGCTTTCCTCCCTGTCTGAGTGCAATAAAATGTTATTGCATTGTTGGATTGTTATTATTTACAATATAACTTGAGAGAAAGAGGTAAAAATTAACAAGTTGGGGATCACTAGTACTGAGTCGAAAGATTTATAGTACAAGACATTTCCTAACATGTGGCATGTAGTTTTTTTCATATTGGCAATATGGCTGAATGACAAATCAGTCATCCTCAGATTGTAAATAAATGGCTGAAATATATAAGTTGTTACTAATCTTGAAAACACAAGAGATCCCATCAAGATCTTCTTGACAAAAATTAGGAGCAGAATTGATAGCTGACTTTTCTTATTCAGTGTTTAATGTGACTGAACATCAATAAACACATGAACAACTTCCAAACTCACAACTGTGCCAACTCTCCATCAACATTCTTCAAAGCAATCGCACAAAAGTCTTCTGGACTTTTACTAGAATAGTCAATAAAGATGCCCGATCGTCAAATGAGCAGATAGTTTGTGCTGAATGCTGGTTAATTTTAGGAATACACACACTGATGAGCAGAGTCACAATGGCATGCTTAACTGTGAAACCATTCATTTCTACATTCAGTGCTGAAAACCCAGCTGTTTGTGTTAGATTCTGCAACAGTTCACATTCAGAAAGAAAAAAAAGACATTATTATGTGTCAATATTTCTATTTAGTGATCAGGAACATGTCAAGATATGGAGACGAGTGTGGTTACATGGTTCAAAATGCCCTGTAGAAAAACTGTAACAATATGGATTTTGTGGTAAAGGAGCCGATTCAAGCTTTGGACTCCCTTTGTGAGAAATTTACAGGAACATTTTTAAAACACAAAGAATTTAAAAGTTGCACCCTGTCGTTGTTGTTTTTTTTAATTTTTTTTTTATATTGCCCTGGCCAGACCCTTAACAGAAAGCCAAGCTAGCCGTAGCTTATTCTGGAGACACCAGTCACCCTCTTAGCTCTGTGACGGTACCGTTAGTCTGTGTGTAGTTCCTGTACTATGCACGAGCTGGAGGCTAAGAGTGTTAACAAAGTAGCTTTTTTTTAAGGTGTATCATGTGGGGAGGACTGTCATAGATTGCATCTATATATCTGCACAACAAAAGGATCACTGTGTTGCAACAACCGAACCACAGTCCAGATTGACTGATATCTCTTCACAGCCCTGCCTCCTCTTCTCATTACCATCACGTCTGGGTTTAAGGATTAATAATTAACAAGTGGACACATGTGCAAGTAGGAAAAATAGCATTATTCACAGAAATGGCTTCAGGTAAATGGTGTTTCATGCTGTTCTAATACACAGACACTTGCATGTTTCATTAAATGTAAGCACATTCGTCATTGTCATGAGTTACAACATGATGACTCAAGTAATTTAATTATTTATGCTAACTATGCCTGTTAGAAAGGAGTTATCCATTTAATTTGTTCTTACAAATTAAGCTGATAGTTATTAATTAATCAGATTCAGTGAAAATAATTTAAGTGAACTTCTTTAACTTGTGACTTCTCTACCAGTACACCCATCACTGGCTGGCCTTTTGGTCCTGTGGGTATCTTTTTCCAGACATAGGGGAGGACTTTGGAATAAAAAGTTTAAATGGTTCTATGTTAGCTGTAATCAAAGTTACTGACAATATCTGAATATTTCAGTGAGAGAAATTGCACAATATGTCTTATATAAGCCTTGCAATGCAAAGCAGTGCATGCAAAAAATGTGTGCCTCAGCAGGAGACAATCTGCTCACACAGAGCCAAATTCTGCTGTAGCCAGAGAAATCAAATCAAATCAAGCCAAATAATCTGAGGAAATCTGTTTTCTTACTGCTTTCTACTCAACTTTACAGTTTGAGGACATTATACAAACAGTTTTTAAAGCAGAGAGAGAAGTTGAGAAAATTCTACCCCCCAAAAAAATAAAAATAATATAATTGCAGCATCTGCATGCTTCATTCCAAAAGGCACTTGCCATATTCAGGTTCCATCTATCAAAATAAATAATTAAATGAGTCATCCAGCTGAGAAATTAGGCAGTTGCATTTTTATGATATAAGATTGTGTGGTATGTAGCAACAAGATGCACAGTTTTACTGATCAAGAAATCTTCGCTACAAAGTTAACACTCCTCACCCGCGTCTAAATTCTTCACTGTATCGCTTGTGTTTTGTTTAAAAAGTGTTTAAAGAGTCAAACAAATGAAGAGAAGAATGTTTGTGGTCATACTAAAAATCATAATCATAAATCACTAAAAAATATATACCTCCTTTGCTTATGAGGGGTTAATGGTACACAATGACATGCAGGGCTGTGGGTCAGCCCATGAGCTTGAGGAGGGGACACTCATACACTGCCAAAAGAAATAAGAGGGAAATTATTCACAAATCAGACTCCTCTTGGGAAGTCTAAGCACAATGAAAATAATATATTTCTAAATGTACTGACCCCTTTAGTCCTGAACTCAAGCCTGATATTAAATCGTTTTGGCTTGCCTGTGTTTCACCAACACACACACTTACACGCTCAAGTGTCTTACTGTGACCAGACACAACCCCACATGTCTGGAATTGAGTTAGTTTACATGGTACATAAACAAAAGTCTCTATACAGACTCTTCTTAGCATACAGTGAGAGATTAGCGCTGTTTAAATCTAATCATGCAGGACTACAGCGATACGCAGGGGCAACCGAGGTGGAGATTGGTGATGTGGCAAGGTGTGCTCTATTCAGCAAAATAAAATAAAAATAAAAAAATTTAAAAATCCCAGTGTACTGGCCGTCAGTCCCACTCCATCTGCCCTTACTGCTGTACAGTATTACAGTATTTACAACCCTGTAGGTGAAAGCAATTACACGTCCCTGCAGGTTTACCACACAAACACAAATTAAGCAGCCTTACATTTCAGATTGTGTTGTATGAAGGAGAAAGTCTTGAGTTTAAAATGCAGCGATGTCATTAAATCAGAGCTGAACACCAAAAGAGAGGAAAGTTTCTTTTTAATAATTAAGAGCACAATGGACGCCCACCTTGCCACAATGATCAGTGCATAAATGCTTCTGGAAGGAATCAGGAGAACAGCAGCCAGCCAATATGCACTTCACAGGAGATGCAAGTCTAAGCACTTGGTCATTTGAGTTTGGATGCCATATACACGATATGTGGGGTTATATAAGCAAAGCAACTAGAGGCTCATTAACATATCTCAGCTCATTTACTTCTGTTTAAATACCACTGCTGTTTTTGAATGACAATGCACAGGCTTTAAATTTCATCATTTCAGATTCTGTTTCCATAGATCATCTTTTTGTTCAGAATATTTTAATTTGATCTTTACTCTTTTTTATTCTTTTTTTATTTATTTTATTTTTTTTACTATTATTATGTTTTTTGTTGGTCATATCCATTGAGGTCTTCACCTTTGGAAGAACATGGGGTTGCGCAGGCAGGCGGCTAGTCACCTGCAACACCCCAAGGGTCCCGCAGAGGTCTCCAGGCTGCTGTCAGTGTCTGAGGCCAGGGTCTGGTCGGTAGACATGGAGGAGATGTCGTTGATGGAGGAGGAGGGAGGGAGGCTCTCGCTGCTGTTCACGGCTGCACCTGTGCTAAGGGAATAAACAGCAGAGGGGGGTTACAACGTAAAAAAGTCCTAATAGGGGCAGAAATACAGACAGCAGATATAATTTGTAAGCGCACACAGAGGGCAGAGTTACTTTACTATGATTGAGACATCAACAACATTAACAACAGCTGAGGGGCACAGTCACAATCACAGTGTATAATGAGACAAAAGTGATTAAGTTTTGGGTCCAGTGAGCTTCACAGAAACGTGTTATAGCAATCATTTAATCAATTACAATCTAAAAAATAGCTATTTTATGGTTGTGTATAATATTATAAACTCGTACATTATTACGACTTGTGTTTTTATAAAAACATCACTTAATCCAGTGGCTCCCAAACTTTTTTTGCAGGGACCCCTTTTCATTGCCAACAATAATGTCAAGCCCCCCTGATCCCAGTACCACATGCACCCCAAAGCTTAAAAGAAATGTAAGAAGAAATGTGCCACGAAATAGTCTTTAGTTTATTGGCTGCTTTTTCGTTATCTACAGTGAAAACCATGTCAGTGGCAGAAGGAATGATCAAATCATCTACTATAGTGTGGCATTGTTTAAACCAGTTTTTGTTAGTAGTTGAAATCTCTGTTCTTCATTCATCATTGTTTGCCCATTGTTTGTCCATGTTAGTGTTAGTGTAAAACTATAAGTTTTATTTAGCCTTGCTGTGCCCCACCTGTCATGGCTCTGGGCCCCCCCTTGGGGTCCGCCCCCCAGTTTGGGAACCACTGACTTAATCTATGTAAATTTCTTCATTCTGTCTGCTATAAGGCTGCTAAATGCACAACTACAGAATGAACTGTGAATTATTATGCAATGAATTATTTTATCTGTGAACTTCCTTAACTACTGTGATCTGTGAATCATTTTTTAATCTCGCTCTGCTGTGCTGCCACTGGTGGTGGTTGTGCTGGTGTGATGATGCTCAATAGTAAATGAGAACTGTTGCATTGTTTTTTACTTTAAGAGATAGATAAATACTTTATTGATCCCAGAAGAAGTTTTTGCTATATTTAAAAAAAAAAAAAACATTTGTAAAAGGTGACCATCTCATCACAGCAAGTTCAGTTCAGCAGTTCTGCTTTAGAGCTGTTTCCTCTCAATTGTTATGAAGTCAAACTCCTTTACCAGCCATGAAAAAAGATGCCAGAGCACATTGGTTGTAGGAAACAGCCCAAATACAGTGATTTAAGCAGTTTGTGTCTGTCCTGTAGGAGGCAGATGTTTAAATTGGACCGGTGGGCCCTTAAATATGTAACTGTTGGAAACCTTTGTGCAGGCAAACAGCCTTGATTGTAAAAGAAAAAAAATCCAATGTTTTTGTCATAATTGTAATCTAGGAATACTCTGAAATAAAGTGTCAAACACAATTAATGATAAGCTCATGAAAAATATATAATAGACAGTAAAAAGGATTTTGAACTGAACACACACACACACAGAGGTTCTGGCTGAGTCATGTGAGCTCTCAGCTCCTCAGCTTTCCTGGTGCAGTGAAACACTGCCGTCTGCAGTTCGTCTGTACTGCGTCTGATATTCATCAGACACTACAGACAAGCCCATCCACTTAATTATTTGTGGATGTAGGGATGAGAAAAGATGGGGGTTGTAAATTTGCTAAAAAAAAAAAAAAGGGACACAAAATGGGAGGGAAATAAACAAATAAAAAAAGCTATTGGTTAATGAAACAAAATCATCTGATGTGCTAATTTTTTTACCTTGTAATATTTCAGCCCATTAGATGCAACAAAGAGGATGACACAATTCAAATGCTAAACGAATTAAAATTCGCTAATGATGGTTTTAAGCTTCCGTTAAAAGAAGAAGATGTCTTAAAAGCTTTCTAAAAGAGCTAGGTTGTACAAAAGACAGAATTTATTGTATCTGGATTGCATCTTTGTTGTCTTTGTGATAGTTATCTCTTCAAAACAACAGATGCTGCTGTCTCAACAAAAAGCCATCCGGTCAGTGTGTTAATGTGACTCTTTACTGCCACTTTGTGGTGGATAATAAGAAAACCATCTACTCTAATTGGAGTTTTGTTTATTTGTTTTTTTTCTCCCAATAGTATGAAATGTCAGCTGCAGCAGAGGAATTGGATTTCCAGGGACCACAGAACCCAAATCTTAAATCATGGTATGTTACAGTCACACAGAACATTTTCTATCAAATATCAAATCAAATTCCTTATGCCAGAAAGCTTTTTAGCAGATACACTTTAGCTTCTTAAATTATGATTTAACAAAAAGACCAAAAAAACACCACTGAACAACATTTAACAGTGATGCAAGCAACACAGACACATGGTCAACAGCACAATGGGTTTCTCTATTTACAAGGGATAACTCCATTAAGTTTGTATTAAATTCACTTACAGAGCGATTAGGCTTATGCACTGAGAGTACCTGAAGGTGAAGGTTGTCCCTTCACAACGCCATTCTTCGTTCTCTCCTCAAAGTTCATCACCTCTTTGTAGATTAGTTCTGCCAAGATGGTCAATTATGAGATAAAAATCATTAAAAAAATCTAAAAACTACACCTTATAGTACCTGTACCAGTAACTGTATACAAAAAAACAATACTGGAAGTACAAAATGTACTTATTATACTACTAGCTCACATACTTTTTACTTTCTGTTAGAATAAACCATTCTTACCTTTCCACTCTTCAATGGAGTGTTCTCGTTCATCCAGCTGCTTGTCGTAGATCTGAGGTGGAGGCTAAGATGAAGAGAGAGCATACTCCATTTTAGTAATGGTTTCAGAAAAAAGCTAAGAAAAAATAAACAAAATATCCACATAAACATGTCTTCAGCACAAGATTTTACAAGGTTGCATCAGAATTTTCAATATTAAAATCTACAAGGCAAAAGAAGACATGAATATGCCACCCCCCTTTAATAAAATCTTTAAAGATTTATCCCCAAAAAATTAAAGCAAATTATGGGATAATGCAACCATTGAATCTTTTGTGGCAAAATGAATTAAACACAAAAACACACACAATAAGACAGATATTTATTTAGAAAATCATTTCAATTTGAATGATAAACTGAAAGCCTAAAAAGTTTCCTGCATTTCTGTAAAAACAATATTTCAAGTAAACCTCTAACCTCAAATATTTTCCTTTATGTTTTTTTGTTTTGTTTTGTATGTTTAGTTTTACTTTATAAAGATGTTGTTTGCAGCTCATACTGATGCAGAAGAAGGCTAATATTCATTATAATTTCTCCAGAAAGCAGGAAATGAAACAATGTCACACATTCTTTTGGTGGGAAAACTTTCACCCAACATGCTGGGTTTTAAAGGTCAGCACATGTGGATTATGAAGAAAATAAAGAAAATAGATGAATTTAAATAAACATCAAGCACCTTTTATACTTTTTAATAAATACAGTAATGATTATTTCCATAATATTAAACACATATTGTATCATAACAGACAGTTGGGACTAAAACACTGATAGGCAATGGTATGATAAAATTATTTGGTGTGTTGTCCTGCTGAAGTGGCTTTGTGCCTCTCACACATGATTTCCATTTCATCAACCGGGAAGCAGATATGTTGTCTGGCATCCAATCAAAACTTCTTATCACTCATTCATAATAATAATGACCCAGACTCTAACACTGTTATCATCTCCGCTCTCAACCTCTGATATAACCTTGGAGAGACCGTTACAGGTCAGCATTGAGCAGCCACAGCAGGACAGATGTTTAATTCTTCCTTAACATTAACTTAATAACTTATAAGGTAGATATTAAATTCTCTAAGACGTTGTTCATGCAGTCTTGCAGATATAAAAAAAACAGTATCCTAAGCTTTTTTTTATTTTAACTTATTTCAAACACCTCTACAGTGAGTCTTCAATGACCCCTGAAAAATGTGTTTAATCTTTTCTTTTCATATACAGTCTAAGAAAGACCAATTATGCAGTTTTCTTCAATGTAGGGGCAGTTGTTATTTACCATGGATATTTGGAAGAGATCTCTGTCCTTCATCTGCATGAGGTGACATTAGAGAAGGGGAAAACAGCAGAAAATGTGTTGAAATGCTATTCACAGCCATGCTACACATGCCACATCATTAAAAAACATCAACAACCGAACAACTTGACAAGGCCAAATGCATGAAATCTTCTTAAAATGAGTAATAATTATAAATGTTGCCATTAGCCTGCAGGTTACAGTATTTCACACAGCAGAAGTTATTGTGAAATCCATTCACTGCTCATGCACTAATGAGCAGCAGCATGTAGAAGTGGTAACTACACAACTCTGTCAACCTGCAGATGGCTTTTTCCCAATCTCAGTGTCACCTCATACTAATGAGGTCCAGATGAAGACATTAGAGTTCAGCAAATGAACCAGAAACACCTTTTCTCTGACAGTACAAGACAGAACAATGCACTAATCAGCAAAAACTCCAGGTTACTTTGCTAAATTCACATCTAATTAAGTTCTGAACTAATGAATAAAATTTGAAGTAATGGAAGAAAGAGAATAAGATGGGAACAAAAATATAAAACACACTCATAGATGCAACATTTTTAATTTTATCCAAGTTGTTTTTGTTCTGGGACAAATTAAATAATGTTAGAGTCATATTTATACACAAAGTGAGACTTGGTGCTAACCAATCAGACACGGAGGGACAGAAATGAGTTTGGACTCAAGGCTGATACACATCGGCGCCTACTCACCGCCTCCACCTCAGCTGGATCGTACCACACATTGATGTAGGGGTGCTGTAAAGCCTCGTCCACTGATATCCGTTTAGCAGGGTCAATGATCAGCATCTTAGACAGGAGGTCTCTGGCTTGACTTGCTGTGGTGTAAAAAAATGCAAAGCAATGGCATAAATTGATTTAATTAGAAAAGAAAATATAACTTTTTGCCCCTGGTGTGTAGAAGAGGAAAACTGAGACAAAACATGACAGAAAATGAGGAGGAAAAATAGGAAAGACTGAGACTTGGCAGGAATAGAAGGGAATAATTAAATCAGCAGCTTATCAAAAACAATCAGCACCTTACAGCAGCCTAATTAGTGGATTCTGCCTCTGTGCCCATATTTTATGCAGATGGGCTTTGCCACTTTATTCAAGATATTATTATCAATATAAATGCATCCAAGTTCATCAAGCCATCAAAGAAGGGAGGGGGGGGGGGGTGGAAAGAAAGGGAGGAGTAGTGTATATGTGATGCAGCAATAATAAAACTTTTCTATGTTCAATAAAAATCGGGTGGTCAGCTCAAATGGTATAAAAACAGCAACATGTCTATCTGCTGTGTGTCAATTAATCTGTTCTCTTCTACAGCAATTATTTCAGGTGCTTAATGATGCTTAAAAATGAGACAATTAATCCAGAAGTGGCAGAAACTATAGTGTGATTTTGCAAAACAACAACAAAAGGGAGTTGTTCATTACCTTCGGGACACCTTTATAGTTATAGGGAACACTTATGTTTAATTTTATATTAACTGCAGCTGTTGACTTTATGGCAGATGCTTGTTTATTACTTCCTACACGGATCGTCTCCTGTGACTGCAAAACTTATACTACCTCATATATGTAACTCAAATATAAGTGTTCTCCCTTGTAATCGTTTTCGACTGACATTGTAGCCAGTAAAAATGCACAACATGGAAGAACACCACCAACATTGGCTTTCAGAGATTTTTAAATAAAGGTTTGGCAAAAAAGGACATAAGATGAGCAGTGGCGGAGCTAGATTTGTATGTGGATGGCCAGAGGGTGGGCAAGACATTAACTAAGAAAGGGAATGATTGTCTCTAACACACTCACTTACACTGCTGTGGTTACATAGGTTACAATATAGAGATATCATAAATAAAATATCTTTACATTAATAATCTGGATCCCCAAAGGGAAATATTTCCAAGTTAAAAAAGGTGATGTCAGGGCTGCTGATTGACACTGGGGCCAGGGTCTGTGTCTTTACTCATTTACAAAAAAGTTAGAAATATCTAACTTTCTTTTTATTCTTCTATCTTCCTGAACACAATAAAATTGGTTACAGGCTACATTTCTAGACATTTTCCTGCCATATATCACTTTAAAAACAACTACCAGCCTTGCTAGCCTCTTCTTTAAATCAAATTGGATTATGTAGATCTAGCTTAGTCAGCGCTAAGTAACATGGATACTGAGGTATTCCCAGCATTATTTACTGAGTATTATTTACAGTTTATTTTTAACTCCAATGTGAAAATCTTGATTAACTGAGTTGATGTGTAGTCCCTAAATACACTCACTAAATACTAAATATGACCATGGTTTCCCCACATTATCTTAAAACTAACCTAGTGATACCATATAAGTAGATTAGAATAGCTTCATGCTAACATCAGGTTAATACCCTTACATAACATTAGTATCCCACCTCCCTCTGCGCATATGAGAGGGAGGAGGGAAAAAAAAAAAAAACACAGGCAAAGAAAGTGCTGCGTACTGGACAAAGATCGGTGTGTATCCTCTTATATTGCGTACATTATTTAAGTGACACTCCAAAACAAGTGAATAGCTACAAATTAAAGTCACTGGGGTGTAATGGAGGTCCTTCCCGCACTGTAATGTAGAAATCTAGAAAGGGTTGCCCTATCTGTTTAAACCTCTTTGCTTTCCCAGACATTTCATATTAAAGTTTCTCCATGTACAGGGTATTAGAGAGCTCTATGAGCCAAGCCTCAAAGCCGGGAGATATTTCTTCATTCCAAATATTCCAAATAATTTTCTTTGCAATAACCATTTCATACTGGATTGATAAAGTTTTCCAGTGGCTGAGAGTTTCTAGCTGTTGTGACCAGCCTAAAATGGCCGTTTCTGGGTTGGAGTGGATATTGAGTCTGTAGACATCTGAATACCAACGGAAAAAATTGCTAAGTCTTTCTCAAAACCAAAATATATGAGCCAGGGTCCCGTTAGATGCATCTGATGCTAAGTAGTGATGAAGATGGGAAGAACGAGTGCCATTTGACTCGAGAATAATGGAGCCTATGCGTGACCTTAAACTAAATTAACTGATGCCTCAAGTTAATTGAGCAGGAGTGTATACTGTGGAGACACTTAGCCCATGCATCCTCTGGAATTTGCGTACCAATGTCTTTCTCCCAGGACTCTCTTAAATGCTGAGTGGAAGGGGCAGCCTGATCTGTGAACACATTCACAAACCTAGAGACCAGTTTTCTGTTATTAGGTTCAGTTGTCAATAAAGACTGGAGCGCATCAGAAGAATCGTAGACTTCAAAGTTTGAGATGTTTCTCCTGACGTAGTTCCTTATTTGTAAATACCTAAAAAAGTGGGATGATGACATTGAGAATTTGTCCTTGAGCTGAGTAAGCGAAGATAATATGTTGTCAGTGTACTAATCATTAATGGTGATAAGAACTTTTCTCCTCTAGGTTAGAAAAACTCCAATCTGATTGCGAGGAAGGAAATGCATGATAAATCTTTACATTTTGATCTCCTATTATTAAACATGTACTTTGTCCTATATCTCTACTGTCAATTTTAGAAAATAATGATAGAAATAGTAAGGTTATTTGTTTTTATGTTGTTATTTCTGCTGTCTTGGTCTGATTTACTTGCATCCACAGGCATCTTTTAAAACGCAGTTTGATAAGTAAAATACATTTCATTTGTCCAAACATCTAAAATCAACCAAATATAAATATATAAAAATGCAGCCACCTGACATTCAGTTGAGAAGTCTGCATGCCTGCAGGTCATCTCGAATGGATCTGAAATATAGTTGAGTGCCCTTAAAGCACACACCACTTCTCTCCCACATACATTGACCTTCTTTATAAATAGCTCTTCCACAGCTAAGAAATGAATAAACTTAATTTCTTAGTGATGATAGTAATAATCAACTATTATTATCCATAAAATCACTCATTTATGGCTTTAATTCAACCTATCCTCTGCTTCCCTCTCTCTGGGAACAGTGTCTGACTTTTTTCTCCTTCCTCAGTTTAAAACAAGCAAAGCACAAGGAGTGTTTCCTTCATATCTGACTCACTTCCTGCCTAAAACTGTACAAAACAAACAGAAGTACTTCAAAAGGCTCTCACACCTTCCCACTCTGTCGCTCTGCGTTCATTTCCTTTAACATCCTAACTCCTGCAGTCTTCAGCCTGAACTAACAGCAATTTGTGAAAATTTGACCAGTATCAGAGCTTTAATGTAGGAACCCAGTATTGGTAAATGTTTATTGAATCACATAAAATTATTTTCTTGTTTGACTTCTCAGATGAGACAGCAGAAAGAAATGATGTGTTGGTTTCTGCAGAGGAATTCAGCTCTCAGAGTGGGGATCATACGATTTAATTCAGTATATCAGGTCAAAGGTAATATGTCAATTTTTTAGGTAAAATGTAAATAAAAACAGAGGGAAATGACTCCCCAAATCAGTTAAACTAATATTGAAGGTATGGTTTATTATTCAACACATGAATTTCTATGTAGGGTTTACATGGCTTCCAGTAAATTCCATTTTGGATTTTATCAAAAGTTTAGTTATTTTCCTACTTGAGTGGAAGCAAGTGTTAATGAGCTGCTATAGAACTACAGCTGAGGCTGATGGGGATGCTATTAGTATTACTATACTTGATAATAATACTTAATGAGCACAGCTAAAATTACATAATGACATGACGTCTCATTTAAAAAAACATGCCAGACAGTAAAACCTGCAGTATCATGTAAGAATAAACACACTAGTAAGTAATAACAACTCAAGGTTCGGTGTCATTTATAGAAACATTTAATGGATAGTTGTTTCATTTTTAATATCATGAATTAAAAATTAAGCCATGCCTTTTTGTTGCTCAGCACCATAATTTGACAAAATGGCTAAAATAAAGCACATCCATGCCACAAGGTCTCACCTTTGAGTTTGTTGTGCTCAGAGTCAGCAGGAAAAAGGCAGTCGGGGAAGAGCTTGGGAAAGGTGAGGCCTGCATACTTTGGCCGGTTCTCAACGTAGTTCCTCACTGTGGGCTGGAGCTTCTTCATGAACTCTGGTGAGGGCGTGCCCAGCTGCTCAATCACCTTGTTCCACTGGTCAATGTCTATTGTGGCAGGTCAAGGTTAAGAGAAACACCTGGAATATGTGGCATCCTGTATGCTGAGTCCACTTTCTTCATTCGATTCCTTCATTAGATGTTTCATTACTGATTTAATTTTGAATTACATTTTTTTGAGTGCTTGATGATAATTAACAAGTAATAAGTAATAAACAGTAATGGCCTCCTTTTAAATTAAATAAAAAATTATTTTTACAGAAGTGCAATTCTTAAAAAAGGAGCTACATAAATTACTTAAAATTCCAAACATGTCTCACTTAAAAGAAGTAGCCATTTAAAATAGAAACTCTTAACTTTTAAAATGTGTTTCACTAGTGAATATTCTTTTGACTTAGTGTGAAGTTATTGGCTTCTCTTAGAAGCAGTAAATAAGCTTCTTAAAGGAAAGGCCTGATGATCAACTTCCTAATGACAATAAAAAAATATGTGTTTTTGATTTACAAGAGACATACCGTATACAGTGTATATGTACAGATGTAGCTCATAGTGTTTTCAAATACTCCTTTTGGCTGCATTGACCACTAATATTTTCCATATTTTTCGTTCCAAACACTGCAAAAAACCCCACCTCTCCTGTCCATGTTCTCACACCTGTGACGACTGAAGCAGTACATTTCCAGGGCCACCAGAGACCCCTGTTACTTCATTTTTCTGGAATGCCTCACACTTCTACCCCTGCTTTGTCTCCACTGCAAAGCAGGGGTTAGGGATAAAAAAAAAACTTTCATGGTCTACGGCTTTCATCCATGGCTCTTTAGCAAGAGGTTGGATTTACTCAGACAGCTTGAGGTGTTCTTTTCTGAGTGCTACTGCCAAAAAACATGATGCTCCACTCTGTTTGGAGTTCTTCACTCCAAAATATAACCATATGCATCTGAGCATGAGCACTCCAGATGTAATGCTGCAGGGTTTCTATTTGAGACAGAGTGAAGAGGTGGCTGAAGGTTAGAAGGATACGGTCAGTCCCAGGGAACAGCACTGTTCCTCTTATCACCTCTCCAAAGATGCAACCTACTGACCACATGTCCACTGGAGTCACACGCACAGACACATACAGGCACATGCACAAACACACATGTCATGTTTCTAACTATAATCAAGGTCTAAGCTGTAAAATAATCACCAGCTCTTTGGTCCTGTGTGGGCAGTTGAAAATTGGTTGGTTTTACATTTTTGCTGAATAAAGCTCCCTGCTGCCACTGAAAACACACCATGAAAGCAAAGCAGATGGACAATGAGATGAAATACCATATAAAGCTCTAAAATGTCAAAGGAAACAGATTATAATGATTCTCTGTCATTGCATGAGGATATGCCTCACTGTATTCACATAGTAATTTATTATATATATTATAATATAATATATTCTTTTTAAAAACCTATATAAAATGCAGCTAAAACACTCACATCAACTCTAAAGCTATTGGTAGGTACTTAATCAGAGATGTAGCTAAACCTTCACACAAAGATTGATAAGACCGCTCGCACACTACAGGGCTTCGCTCACAGCTACTTTATTGCTCCGAGGTGACGTTTCAAGCGCAAACAGCTTTTCATCAGAAAATGACGAGTTGGTGAGGTCTAATGAAGAACCACTGGGCTCAAAATGTCATCTTGGTGCAATAAAATTGCCACGAACAAACACCTACAGAGTGTAAGCATTACTTTTGTTTATTTTTATGTTACAATTCAATAAGTATAATGGGGACACTTTAATTACCAACACCTTGGCAGGCGAAGCACATCCTTAAACTTGAATTTCTAGTACTTAAATTAGAAGTAGGATTTACACTAACATAACAAAGTAAGATAACGTCACACGAGCCACACTGTTGGTTTGCACCAGGTTTAATTTATTAGTGAACTGCTGGAAATATGTAACCCAAAAGGAGCTAATTTTATGTTATATACAAGGTTACCACAAAGGATAAAAGTGTTTGAAAAGCCTGTGAACACCCACATGTCCGAACAAGAGGTGTTTTGTGACATTATAAAAGCCATATGTAATTCAACATATTGTAGAACCATTTTCACATAAGTTATGTCCTTCTGGCCTGAATAAAACATAGCTTAAATAGATCTACAGACATCCATTCAAAAACACAAAAATGTTGCTCCAAGCAGTTTTAAACTATAAAAGCTGCAGGTAATGGTGTGTTATATGATTGCTGGGGTGGGGAATGAAAAATAATCTTACATTGGCCACTGCAGGCAGTGTTACAATCACCTTTTCTAGGGAAGTAATCCATACACTAAAAGAAAACACACTTTAATAACACACAAGGTGTTAACAAGGCTCAAATACCTGTTCATTTGACCATTCTGCCCATCATAACAGCCTTTGACCTCCATGCCATCCATAAAAACTTAGCTAACAAGCTTCTGTATAAATACATCATCAAACAGCCACTAACCCTACACCCTACAGTGACCTGTCTGTGTGAACAGACAGCTATTCTATATCATTGTCAGACAATCTCAAGAAAGCGTAGATAACCTAAGCTAGGTCAATTCACTGGTTTGAAATGTCTGTGAAGTAAATTAAGATAACAAATGACAAGGTACCATCTATGGCCAAAAGATTGATGACATTGTGCGTAACTAGACTAAGAAGGGTGAGAGGTAAGGTAAACCAAAAAAAACATCATCTGTACATAGTAAACAACGCATTGATCACTCATTTTGACGCCCTGCAGATGTAGGGTAAGATGAGATGAATTTCAGTGAGAGCAGAAGGAGAGGGAGAGAGATGTTGCTGAGCTCATTGCAGGGTTTTCTAGTTGTTCAGAGCATTAATCTTTTAGGGGCTTCATGTTCAGAGCTGAAGAGAGCAGAGTATTCCCACAAACACCTGCATGCACACACAAATTGTTTCTCACAGCCTATATACCTGTTAACTTCTTAAAATCACCATTTTTAAGGGATGAGGCTGGTCATTTTTCTTATTGATGATAAATGCCATTAAGGGACCCAAAAAAATGAAAAAAAATCCCTTAGGGGTCCACCATGCTGCCACCCACGTGAAGTCTGCCGCGTTGTGTGCATCGATTGCCATTAATCTCTTTTCTCTGTCAAACACTGTGGGGGTGCACAGGAAGCCTGCAGTAAAGCAAGAGCCATAATGCTTCTTGTTTAAAGTGTTTACAGTGACTGTATGAGGCTGCTGTTTGGCATATATGCTGTTTGCAGCTTGTTTTCATTTTTATTCAGCCATTATAAATCCACTAGTTTTCTGAATGTCTGTGACATTTTGCAGGAAGTTGAAAAGGAAGTGAATTCATGATTCAACAGAGCAATACGTAATTAATCAAGAATGAGCTGCACACATTTGCACTGCAACAGACTATAATATTTCAAACTTGTGAAGTTTTGCACACACACACACACAAAAAAACAAAAAAAAAAAACTACTGAAACTGTGGGGCATGCAAAAGTTAGATCCTAGTGAGTAAATATTTTCTTCTTTTTTTTAAAAAAAGAAAGGCCAAAAGCACATAGTGTCAATAAGATAAAATATGGGTACAGTAACCCTTTTTGTCTGTAAATAGTGAATTTGTCTGGGATTAGTTTTGGATGGGTTTAAGTCAAACGTATCAAAGTTCTTGGGTGTTAAACCATGTTCATTTCTAAGGAAGTTTGTTCATATGTTTTAATTAGCTTTAAACAACAGTTAAAGTCTAGGGCAGTGGTTCCCAACCTGGGCTCACTCGAGCATGATTTCAACACGGGGTGGCCAGGGGGTCCACAGCAGGGTAGTTGCATGAAGGGGGTCCTCAGGGAAAATAGTTTGGGAACCACTAGTTTAGGTCTAGGCATAGTAATAATCACCTAAATAAGCAATAAAACAGATTAACAGGATTATTTTAATGTTAGTTTCTGTTTTTAATGGGATAAGTTAACATTTAGTTGAACATAGGATACCTAACAACATGTACCCATCTTTCAGAATAAAAAGATATATGATACACAACATAAGTGAGTACACCTCTGTAAAATTTTTCTTAAATGTCAAATACAGCAAGTATTTAGTAATATTTTTAAGCTGAACATTAGGACATTTTCTATTATGTAGGACATTTGTTTGGATGTAAAATCATATTTCTTTAACACCTTCTGCACTTGTACATCCCCATATCATCACATTCCCACCTCTGTGTATGCTGCTCTAGCCCTGTCCAGGTTAATGTTACATCTTAGCCTCATAGCATAATTGTCATATAAATAAAGTCTTATTTTGGCTAAATTGTAAAATCTGTCTAACTGTGCTCTCCTAATATTGCTAATTGTGCATCATTGCTTATAAAACCTTAAAATATGACTAAGGCAATTACGCTATGAGGCTGATGACCCCAAGACTCCATTTGAGCTAATGAAATTTACTTTGACCTCATCTAAACAAAAAGGAAACTCCTCTCATTTATTTTCTTAAAGGTAAACGTTTGTGCAGAAGGAGTAAGTTACTTTTTTTGGAAGTCATTAATGCAATCTCCTTTATGGTGTCAAAACTGCAGCACAAGCTAATCTGTACCTCAGAGCTAGATGGCACAAGTTTAATGTCCATGGCATCAGAGGACGTCCTTTGCAGCTCTGATTAGTGGTACTACAGTTTGTTCAATGTACCTTGATTACAGATACAACTGTGCTTCCAATTAATGCTAGCTAGTCCTTAGGCTTGTAAGCTTTTACTTAGTTCCTTTTTTAAAGATTTACTACACTGTTGTTATTTGTGAAAACACAGTGGGAAGGCTTTTTACTAAAACTACTGACAGAAACTTCTCAGGGAAGAGAAAACAGCAAGAAAACAAGATTTCTGTTTGCCAGAATATATGGCTAAATAACACTCATGATGGTACTGAGGTTATATGAGAAGCGTTAAGAGAAGATTTGTTGGTGTTGTGTTATAAAGTCAGTCAGATGCAAGAGTGATTTAGTTCACCTTTGTAACATACAGCAAACATCAGGCCTACTAATCAAAATCTAAATTAGAAACATGGAATTATTAAGCTTAAGCAAATGTCATATTTTTTTCAAACTCACCACACACTCCAGAATTTTAAAATCAGTGAAATAAGTAATGTAAACCAACATGTATGCTTGTATTTGAAACAGAGATATTTTTACTGATGAGCTTTAGCAGAGAAACACGAGTAAATAAGGTTACCATCAGATAACGTTTCTGTGTGTTAATAAGGATACAGTCCCGACCAGGGAAAAGGATTTTGTGGCGCACCATTTCTCCCATAATGCACCCCACCGACCAAATATCCACTGCAAGCACAGAGGTGAGGGTGAGACAAAGAAGGAACCAAAGAAAACAGGGGAAAGCAAAGGTTAGTGTAATCCACAGTGAGCATCAGAGATTAGCTGTTATTTAATGAGAGAAATAGTGTTTAAGCTTGTTACATATGAAATGCACATTTAGACAGAGAGCTGCAGGAAAAATGGAGAAAGATCAAGCAGCGCTTTAGAAGAATTAACAAATTGCAGGAAACTCAAATCAGTGAAGCTCATAGGACCCTAATGTGTTTTAGTAAGGTAGCAGTCTGTCATGTGTCTTAATATTCTGAGGGCTTTTTATTAGTGACTCACACCTCCTCACTCAGTTCACTTTAGCTCGACCAAAACTAAAGAAGAGATTGTAATTTTGTCTGTTTTTCCTGATGAAACAGGAGTGAGAGTCAGATGCTCATGGTGTCTATTCCACTACAGCTATTGCTACAGGTAAGACCTTGGGTCCTAAACATAAACATGGCTATTAGAGACATACAGCTGTGTGTGAATGTGATCTGCATTTGCATAAACATTTATCTGTGATTCTCACCATTCTCTTTGTATCCCATTCCCAGGATGACCTCTGGGGCTCTGTAGTATCGTGTCACCACATACGGGGTCATCATGAAACTGGTTCCTGCAGTCCTGGCAAGACCAAAGTCGAGAATCTTCAGGGTGCAATCTGACTTCACAACTATATTGCTTGGTTTGAGATCCTTGAAAGGGGGAACAGAAAGTACAATTTACAAACCCCTTCATTTTTATACAGTTTCCAGTGAAGTCTCCATGACAGCAATAGGACTTGTCCATTACTGTTAAATATTAGTTTTAAAATAGTAATGTATAGCTGCAAGTGAGTAAAATTAGACTGCACGATAATGATAAACTTTTCATTTAAAGGACTAAAGAAAGGAGATTGGGTTTATTTTCTTTTTGGCAGCTAGTTAGACCAGAAGATAGATATTTCCTCTCACCTCTGTCTACCATAAAGTGCACAGCTAAAGCCAGGGCACGAAGGGTTAGAGAGTATTAAAAAAAAAAAATACATAACATGTCTTAACTTGTTTTTAACATAGGCAAAAAGTAAAACATACAATTTTTGATGGGATGGGCAGTTTAGAAGGTATGTGTGTTGAATAAGTTGCTCTCATCACACTTTTCTGTTTGGTTATGCGTAGTTGTTAGTTCTTATGTAATCTTCAATTTGATTTAAATGAGATTTCATAGCTAAAAATGGCAAAAATCGGCTTTAGTGTTGCCATGTTGACAGTATTTTCTGATTTTCTGAGTGACTCCTCTCTACAAAGCTTTAATATGTATCAAAAGATTTGAACATGGATTTATTCATGTTTAGATTTCTCATTTGCATATTTACAGATTACATTTTGGAAAATTGATGTTTGCAATAACTTGGCAAAGATGATAACCACGGTTACGGAAGGTTTAAAAATTGCCTCTAAATTGTGTAACCACATTGTTAAAAGCTTACAACTTAATCCAGATTTACCTGCTGAAACCCAGAAATGACCTAGCTAAATTACTTTCTTACCCTGTGAATTATGCCGGCTGAGTGCAGATGTTTGATGCCACACAGCATCTGGTAGAGCAGGTAGGACATTCTCTCATGGTCAAGCTCCATCTGAATCACCTGACACAAGTTGGCATCCATAAGCTCCATCACTAGGTACCTGAGAATGAATGATAGGCAGAGATGATGGTTAAGTAACTGATGAGTTACATGTTTGCTACCAAATTTTTAAACCTGCAGTGTCTGTAACATTCTCTCCTGAACAAATGAAAAGCTCCAGTGAGATGCATGAATCCCAGAGTGAAGACAATGCTCTACAGGTGAATTCTCATTTATCATTCAGCATGACAACATGATACCTCCAGCAGCTTCAGATTACACCAAGAGTACTTTCACTGACTATGCTAAAGCAATTGTTTTCTTACAAATACAGCTGCAAAGGAGTAACAAACACATTAATCCTTTTCATTTCTATGGCATCTGATATATTAAATAACAATATCTATCTTTCTGATTCTTGTTACATTAAATAAATGCATCTTTTTAACTTCACTTACACATCTTGGAACTCCTCTAATGATTTCTGTGGTGTGAAGACATTTAATAAACTGATTATCTGAAAGAGAAGAGAACATGTAGCGGATTATCAAACTATGGTTATATAAAATATACAAATGAATCAAAGCAATGACTGCAAAGCACTGTGAGTTGTCAGTGACCCCGGTGAAGGATGCTGCTGCGTGAGACAAGGAGAACCAAAGAAATAAGACTGAACCATAGAGGAGGGAAAAATGTAGACGACAGGAAAAAAGACAGAAGAGCACAAACTGCAGCAGTGATGATTACACTTGTGCCTTAAAGTGCTCTCTGTTTTGCTGTCTTGCCAGTTTGGTGTATTTCTGGAGGCATGGAATTTAGCATGGTCACAACATTGCTGGATCTCGTCTGTGTTTTTGTTGCTGAGGGATTTAGTGGGAGCCAGAAATAGACACAGACTGGGGTACGGTTTTTAAATCTGTTTCACTTTGACAGGGAAAACATTCTTCTTTTTTTTCTAAAAAATAAATAAATAAATAAAATAAACGTACATTTTTGTGATTGACGCATTTCATGAGGACCAACTCCCGGTATGCCCTCTTGGCATGGGTCTGGTTCTGGAAGGGTCTGCTTAGCTTTTTAATAGCTACATTCCTGTCCAGGACAGCATCATAGCCCGCACTGCAAAGACAGAAACAAACACAATATTGTCTCTGTGTGTGTTTGTTTGCATGACACAATCCATGGTGAGTGTCATTGATCATGACAGAAGGACTTTCCACATCTTTAAGAAATCAAAAGCAAAAGGAAACAGATGTCAGATTACACTATAAAATTCATATATTAAAGTAACATAAGCTATTACAGATATAAATTAGCAGGTAAAGATTAGATTTGTTCATTTACTTACTGTAGATGAGGTGGTACTTTGGATAAAATCAGGCAAACAAATTTTCCACTGTTTCTAGTTTTTTTAATAACTGAGCTCAGCTTTGCAGTGACATCAAATTTTTTTCAGAAACTGAAAGCAGGGCATCCTTTTTGATACAATTATAAGAAGTCAAATGCAACCCTCTTAAAACAGCTGGGTAATACAAAATTATTTATAAAACATTTAAAGCAGATATACAGTATTAAGGGGGGAAAATAATTATTCTGTACTTGAGAGCATCTAAAGTCACTTTCATCCCTAAATCTCAGAAAAAAGCATGACCCTATAATATTTTTGGGCTGCAAAGTTTTAAAAGTTAGCATTTTTCAGTGAGCTACCTTAATCTCCACCTGCAACTTCAAAGTCATGCTGCATTTACTGTACTGATGCTGTGTATGTTGGCGGGGATGTTGCATTGTGTCAAGGTTGCAATGGATGCAGAGCGTGTCCACATCAAGGTGACACATCACAGCCTGCACACCTAACAGAGTCGAGTCATCCTTGATTCAGTTGGCGCTGTGCGCAGTTAACATCCAGGGAACAAGTGTTGTTTCCACTTAAGTGGAAGTTATAGTGATAAAAAGTCAGATAACCTAATGTTATTTAAAACGGGAATTTATTTATAAATTACATTTTTACTAAATGCACAAGCTACAACAATTATTTTAAATCTCAAGAGAAGAGAAAGATGTCTGCAAGTTTCCTTCCTCTTATTAAAGGAATAAGCATTTCTAAAAGTCACATTAATTTAATTTTTTATTTTATCTTTTTTTAAAGCTTAATAAACTAACATTAAACAAAGTTTTGTTCCTTTGAGAGACTTTGGAAAAGAAAGACAAGGCTGCAGGCTAATTAATTTACATTTAGCAACATCCTGCTAAGAAAATTTAAGCTAGCTGTCTTTATACTTTAAATGGAGGTCAGCGGTAAGCTTAAGCATTTAGCTTTAATCTTTATTTTAGCTAAAGAAATATTGTATAAGATATCAAGCAATTTGCATTTTATCCTTGCACTATATTTTACCTCCATACCTTTCCATTCAGTTGTCACCTTGCTGCTTGAGTGTTGATTTTACTAACAGTCACAGAAAACTAGCATTGCATGCTTTTAAACCCAATAGAAACTTGACAAAATAGACCCATATGTTCTTGCAGAAGTAGAAAATAAAGTTTTAACATCCCATGATGGATGCATATACTATATCTAACCCTGATTTAATTGCTGCATGTGAGGATAGTTACCGTATGCTCTCTCATTTAGCATGCTCATTAGCATGCTCTAAGGCTATACTGAGACAAGTCTACTAATCAAATACAATTTATGTACAAGTTCATTTTTGCTCAGATTTCTCCACTTTACATTTCTTTTGGTAAATATTTTGTTTAGTGAACTGACTCCAAAAACAAGAATGATGTTTTTAAGTGTTATGAGCAAAAACAAAAAACGCTATCCAATCAAGTCCAGAAGGGAATGGGAGTCATATCTCTTTGCCATAAAGTCCATCAAACCATTCTGTTGACCAATACGGCAAGGTGATTGCTTTGCTGGCTCAACACAATCCCAGCCCCTAATAACCTCTGGGATTTAAGCTTCAGTTCGTGTTGGCTTTTAAGAACAACAGCACACGGAAAGCCACATGATATGTTGTGGTATCTATATGTTGTGGCCATATAGATGCCACAACATTTTATGTGGCTTTTCTGATAAACTCTTCCCAGAAGATGCTGTAAACTGAGTTTCATGGCATCTGTGTGCAGGCATACTGAGGATCGCTGGAGTAATGTATGTGGTTCACCATGTCTCTACGGAGACTGCAGGCCAGGGATGATGTGTGACCATGGAAACAGTGGAGCCTTCATAAAAGCATTTATCCAATGGGGAGTTGAGCCAGTCATCACTATTTTAGCTGAGTGAAAGATGATGTCATGAACAGCTAAACTACTCAAAACCTTCATCCCTTCTAAGATGCTTGTGAGACCTCATCCCTATCAAGTGTAGGAGTCAGAGATGTGTCCAGATTGGGATGCTGGTGGGCCACGGCATTGACAGAATGAGTCTTCAGTAAAACAAGCAAGAATGAGTGTGTTTCCTCATTAGCATGCTCTCAGGCTATACTAGGACAAGCCTGGTTGCATAAGAAGAGATGAACGCTTGCTTTCTGATGTTTAGATAAGCTTCCAGATCTCTGCTTGTTTGCGTATTAGTTAACTTATTTGTGGTTAGCCTATGTGATGTCATTTATAACTGAGTCAGACAGATTTTTATGTAAATGTGATTATGTCACCCAAATGTGGATTGTGCTGGAGAGAGCAAACAGTAATTTTTTTGATGTTTTATTATCACATTATAACCAAACCATTATTTGAGCTTACATAAGCCTACATCATAGTCTCGTAGGATATTGTTGATGCATGCATTAACATATCAATGTGACTTTGCTCGATCATTAAAATCAGCAGGATATTATGACCTTTCTGTGCTAATATCAAAACCATATGACACCAGATGACAGCTGTGGACACAGTCAAGCAGCACACAGCAGAGTAGGTTTAATTTGATTTGCTCTCCCTGCCATTCATCTCTACAGTATCCTTCAAATGGGCACAAATCCCAGCATTAGCAGCACAGCCTGCCCAAGCTCCTTTACAACAGCAATAAATTGCTTTGGAACAGAAGGAGAGACGAACCGAGGGCATGGGAAGCAAAGGAAGAACAATGAAAGGGAGGAAGTGGACGACAGGGGTGTTAGGAGGCAGTGAGTCTTCAGACACAGCACAGGACACACTGAAATTAAACTCGTTAACTTGGATTATCTGAGGAAAAGTCCTGAGAGATATATCATTACAGTGACGCAACATTAACATGAATATGACATAGATCTATTTTCTAGTTTGACAGAGATGCATTCCTTCAAGTGGAGTCCTGGCAGTTGTTCCATTGCATCCTGACAGAGCAGGCGTGACCTGAATCACAATGAATACAAGCTTTCTCTGCAATTTGGATTAGGGATTCATTTAAGAGCCTGTCCTGTTAGACCCTTATGGCCTATGTATGCATATTCTAAAAAGAAGAAGCTTTGTATAAAGGAGTCGCCACACACACAAAATTACATGCTTTGCCTTTTTTCTCAGGTTGATTTATTAATTTTATATTATATTATTAATTATATATATATATATATATATATATATATAATATTAGTTTAGAAGAAAAACATTACATGTCACACAAAGCCGTAAAATAGCAGCAACAAAACCATTATTATTCAGACTCTTGTTTATAGCTTTTGCTGAAAAATCTGAATATCTTTTATACAGTTCTAACATTCTGCCCTGCAGCAGTTTATATAACTTACTTTTGTTTATTTAACTCCAACATCCACCTGCTCTCATTGGCCTCCTTCCTATCGCACACTGTGACACAGGCTTTTTTTATTAAGTTGAAATAGTCAATAAAACAAAATATATATGATAATAAGTTGGGTGCTTCCCATCATAAATTAAAAACTCAAATATTGTCTTAATAACAATAAATGCTTAAAGAGTTTTTTTCTTCTTGAACTTATAAATCCCCTTTCCATTTTTTCTTTTATTCATTCTTTATTGCAACATTTGTTTGTCACTTGGCTATGGCCGCTGCTTTTAAATGCTCTGATTGGTCAAGCCTAATGGATCCACATAAGAACTGAAAAGAAGACTTTCCCATTGTAAAATGTCCATAATAATCATGGAAATGGTATATAATTTCATCATTTGTGCCATCTCCTTCCTTCATAATCTCCTGTAGCAATAAACTACATATCAGGCAAGCAGCTAAATGAAACAATCACATGTTAAATACTACAGAGAGGGACATCAAACAGTTTGAACCAATATAAATAAGACATAAAAGAGACGAACAGTTGAGAACTCACCAGACAATTCCCTGAGCTCCAGAGCCAATGGGTTTTAAATTCTGGTAACGTTTTAAAACTGTGAAGGTGGAGTCTCCCACTTCCACACTGTAGAACTGGTTGTCCACTTTGCTTTTACTCATGTTGTAATGTTTGGCAATATATGAAACATCCACTTGTTTTCCAAAACCCTGCATTATAAAAACATGACAAAGAAGCCCTGTTAGTGATGCTGAGGATCATTTATGAGCCATCTTAGCTGACAAATGAGAAAACATATGTAAGTAAACAATCAGTATACCGTTATGCGAAAGTGTTTGCATACTCCATGGAAATTGTGGACTTTTTCAACATATTTAAAGAAAAAACAAAAAAAGTCAAATCTTCCTTGAAAGAATGCCTACAAATAAAGCTGATATGTGTAAAACCATAAGAAAAATAGTAATTATCAAGCTTTTTTTCCCCCCGCAAAAATCTAAGTATACCCAGGTGTCAGAAGATACAATTCTACTTCTATTTTAAACACTTGTTACCATTAGTGACTAACCCTAACCCCTAGGCTGCAAGATGTCAGTTTTCTTAAATCTACTTCGTGTTTTAAAAAGCCCCCCTTAAACATTACAGTGGGACTAATATTTGGGTATTAAACCTCCTACTTTTTAAGTTCACCTTTTAGATAGATGATGCCAAATTGTCTTTAAGAGATATGGCACAGATTTATGACATCAATGATAACAGCCCAAGTCCCAAAGGTAGCGAATCTACCCCAAACCAAAACTTTCAACCTCTATGCTCCACATTTGAAAACTTTTGCTTTGTCTCTGAAGAGGATGTTAATGCAGGGCCTAAGTCTAAATTACAGAAGCTTAAGATAGGAAGAGTACCAGGTAGGATTTTTCCAGTGTTGTAAAGAAGTCGTGTAACCAACCATATGTTTATCATCCCACAGAGCTTTATAATACTGAAGCTGTTAATTTTTTTTTTTATATTAATACATTTGATGTGCATTGACACATACAAAATTGTTGCCATTTTGCTTCTTATTGTAGATTTAACATTTGGCACCAACAGCTGCAAATCTTGCAATGAAATCTTCTGCTTCTTTGAGACTGCCTTCATCAAACAGTTGGCTCACAGCTTTAATTTACTGGGATGGCTAGTCCTGGATAAATTGTTGATCCTTCTCAATCCATTCATCTGATAATTTTCTTAGTAGCTAAATATGTTATGGGTTCAAACAGAACAGTCCACACATTATTAATAGTTGGGACCTAATCCATCTTATTTTAAGGATATGAGCTATAATTATTTTTTTTTTACATATGAATAATTAAGCTGTAGTTTTTATGATTCTTAAAATGATGAAAAATTATTAATTTTATGTGCCATTATAAAGTCCACAAAATTATTGAAAAAGGGGTCCACTTCCATGGGATGTATACATGTTTTACATGAAAAAAAAAAAAAAAAGATCTGTTAAAGATTACAGTCATAATAAAAAAAAAGTAAATAAACTTTAGATGAACAACAACTGTGTCATAACTAATTTGATAACTACAGACCAGAGTTGATGTTATAAATGTCAAATGTCATGACAGTACAATTAGAAAAGATTGGACAAATACAGCTTGCTTGGAAGTGTAACATGTAAGTCTCTCTTCTCTGGAAGGAATATAGCAGCACAGCTTAACTTTGTAAATAAAATCTGAACACACTGCAGCATTGTCCTTTGGGGTATTTCAACCAAGGTAGAGTTGTTTAGTCATAATGCACAGCACTGTTTCTGGTGAAAACCAAATACCTCATTCCAACTGCCAAACACAGTAGTGGAGGGGTGATAATAAGGGTTCATTTAGCAACCACAGGACGTAGACACCTTGCAGCTACTGAACTGACCATAAGGTCCTTTGTACATCAAACTATTCTAAAGTCAAATGTGAGACTATGTGTCTGATAACTAAAATTTGGCTGAAATGGGGAAATTATCATCTCATCATCTACAACAGAGTTGCTGAAAAAGAAAAGAATCAAAGTGTTTCAGTGGTTCAGTCAAAGTCAACCTGAATGAAATGTTGTGGCAAGAAAGCTGTGTATAACAAATGCCTGCAAATGAACAGAAACACATTGTAATGACAAATGGGTTAAAAAATTTTCTAAATGATGCAAGAGACTGAAAAAACAAGTACTTCACATACTAAAGGTGTTTCTTTAATCTATTGAATCATGATGTGTACTTAGTTATTAACTCTGCTTTTGGACTTTGGATAAGTTTTTGTTAAATAAATAATTCTGTGGTCTGATAGAATATGTGCTGCTGTTTATCAAAGATTAATTACCTCATTTTAAGACATGTTAAGGACCGGGTGAATTTTTAAATTTGTCCTGATACATAACACCTTGATATCGAAATAGGCTTCACTTACATCTTACCATGACTGTAATTAATGATAAGTGCAGATCAGTATAAAAAAGCCTTCACAGTACACACAGCTGAGTTTACACTTAATCTGTTTCCATGCAGAAATAGCCATGAAACAACATTAGTGTGACTAATGTCTTCACTCAGCTAAAGACATTATTATTACACATGATTATCAGGCTGTAATTACTTGAGTAGAGCAGACTTGCAAATAATGGCACAACAAAATTACGATTTAAGATATTTACAGACTTAATCCGTAATTACACTCCAGCTCAGAGAAGCCACACTAGGCTAAACTTTAAAAAAACTAAGCTAAACTACAAGGTATTATATATAGTTGCTATATAGAGATAGATAGATAGATAGATAGATAGATAGATAGATAGATAGATAGATAGATAGATAGATAGATAGATAG
>JBAMHW010000021.1:9672090-9683704 GCA_037177495.1 Rhadinocentrus ornatus | reverse complement strand
AATAATAATAATAATAATAATAATAATAATAATCATCATCAGCATCATTATTATTATTATTATTATTAGTATTATTATTATTAGTATTATTATTATTATTATTATTATTATTCGTTAAATATATCACCACAACCAAAACACAGCAAACAAGAAAGCAGACATCACAAATTACTTATAGTATTGCAGAAAAGAAAAAACATATTATAAAATGGTACTTAAAATAAATTTGTGATATTTTTATTGTTCTTTTTTGTTGTGTTGTTTTCCGTTTTTCTGTTGTTTTCTGTTATACACTATACATTTTTCTCTGACGTATTTTTGGTTTTGCTCAGTGTTGTTTTGTTAAGCACTTCGCGGCCACCGTAGAGATTAAAATCAGGTGACCTCCTGCCTAAAACAAACTTTTGAGGGGGGGAGAAGAGCAAGAAGAAAAACAGACATTTAAAAAAAAAATCTAAATTTGCCCCACGATCCTGGAACACTGTACATTTTACTCCTAGTTGTACGTTACCATAGAAACGGTTAACGACAGTCCCCCAGCAGAGAGCCAATCGACGGCCGCGTTAAGGTGTCTGGTTACTCCCAGTCAGCCCACGCTAACTGGCGGAGGGAGGGTTCATTCCGCTCCTTCACAGAAATGGTAACTTGGCTGGAGAACTTAGAGCTGGAACTGGCCATTAAACGCGACTTCTTTGGAAGAAAGTTTTTAGTTTTTATTTGTGTCTTACTTTAGCTGTAGAGACCCAGAAAAGACATCTAAAGTGTGGAGGACTTTTCTATCTAGCTTAATGCGCCGTGGAAAGGTAAACCTGTTGCCTAGCTCCCTCGCCGTGTAGTCAACTACTATCCAAGATGTTGCTTTGTGGATAGGATGGCGCCTGGTGCTGTTTGTGTGCGCAGTCATAGCCCCGACGAAGCACGAAATTCTCCCTTTCTGTTAACTTTGTAGCACTTCTTGTCAGGTAAGTTTTTATTTCTTTGTTTTTGGACTTAGCTTTAATGTAAATAATACTGTATTGTGGTCTAGCTAACTTAAAGGGTGCGTTGAAAAGCCTGAAGTATTGGCCAGTTAAATAATGACTTAAATGTCCAGGCTTCACTTGTCCAAAAAATGTTGACACTTCTAATAGCGAGATATCTTTCATCTTTATAACTAAATATTAGATTTGTATATGGTATAAACAAAACACCGATGTCTGTGCCATCTGTGCCAGTAGTTGTAGTTTTAGTTTGGGAAGAAGGACAGCATAGCAGATACTGTGTGTAACTGTTTTTCAAGCGCACACACTGGCACCATCTGTATAATTTTAAGAAAATGGTGAACATGCATAATATTTCAACCCGATTTTTCTCTTTATTATCTAAGCCTTTAGAGGCATATACTGTGTCACCATATAGACTGAAGGTTTTATGGGTTTGTAGGCAGCTTGTACCCCCTCCCCCTTCATCACCATAGAAAAGTACTAAAGTTAACCCAAATTCAAGATCACAGTGTGTAGCTGAGCCAAAGAAGTTGTCAGTGAAGCTGTGTAAGCATTATCCATCAGAAAAGGATAAGATGGAAGTGATGTGAGCATCATTGTTGAAAAATTCTGGAAAAAAAATGTCAGTGGGTTGGCGTTGTGTGTTGGGAAGAGGGGAGGTTGGAGTGAAGTTTTGCAAAACCATGCTCTGCATGTCACGGTACTCATAGCAACCCTGTGATTAACAGAAATGGGGCGGATGAGGTCCAGACCAAAATGAGGAGAGATGAGAGCTGTTGGTCCAGAGCTGGGCTGATAATCAACAAACTAGTCATGGCTTTACTGGCTGTTTCCTACCCTCTCTGCTCTGAAAAACAAAAGCATTTGCTGCTGCTCACTGTATTATCAGAAAGATCAATCCATAAACAGAAGAGCTGTGTTTATTACTGTGTTGGGAGTTAAGCAAAGTAACCTGGGAGAGTATTCTAAATGTTGTATTTAGACCTTAGCTAATACTAAAGACCCACTATGTACGTATCAACAATGACTGCATGTTTAATGAACATCATTAAGAAGTACAAGCTCTCCACACAGCTTTTTTTTTTGGACAGTTTAACATAGTTTATCTTGACCTATAGTCCCCTTACAGTTATATATGACTTACAGTTTATAATATATAATATTATGTATCATATATAAAATAAAAACAGAACAACTGAAACTTGTAGAAATGAGAAAGGAGTGCACACTGTGCATAAAAAGAAAATGATCCGATCATTATTTAACTTTTCTTAAAGTGAGTTAGGAACTAATTGTTAGGATGCAGCCCGAGTCTGCTCACCTACAATGTGTGCTTTGCTGGATTTAGTGCAGACAGTGTTTTAAACAACAGATTTGGAGCTCAGCAGTGTGCAGTCTTTTGATTTGCATTATGCATTTGAAACATTTCTTACGTCATTGGACATGTTGGCTACAAGATCCTTATCAAGGCCTATGTGCTTGAGGGCTACATAACACTGTATGATTCTGGGATCATTGGTTTGTCGAATTTTCCTGGCATCAATAAGGAAGGTTTTCGCTGGTGTTGGCGCATCTCGCCGGCTTTTGCTTCTTTCTTGGAAGTGCTTGCCAGCTGAGACCACAGTTGTGAATTTTGGATGATATGAACAAATTCCTTATCATATCTTTTATTCTGAGTTGTGCTTTTGGAAATTAAACTGGAATCTCACATCTTTTATGACCAGTTGCTTTCAAAATGCAGTTCTTCTAGTTTTCAAAAGATTTAAAATATGAACACAGTTTAAACAAGAATGCTTTCTTGTTCCTGGCTAATATTAAAGAATGATTTTCTAAAGACAGCAGTTTAATTTATTGGTATTCTTTGTGTTATGAATGTGAAGTTTAGCTTTTGAGTTTTCCATCTCATGGCCTAAAGCCATGTCACAGACAGGAAAGTGGGCGGAGAGGAAAAGTTTTACCAAAGTGCAAAGTAATGAACTGCATTACGTTTCCAGGATTATTCACCTTTAAAATCCATATGACTATGGCCACAACGTATCAATTGACGGCAGCAGTCTAATCCTGTTTAGTTTTATGTTCTTATTCCACTTTCTTTTTTGCTACATTGTGTATAATATATGGAAATACCTGGGAACAAACATGCCCACTGTTTGGAAACCAAAGGCTACAATGCAGGACTGAAGTGGGGAAGAATTTCTGATTTTTCTGTTTTGGACTGCAGGCTCCTAAGCACCCTTGATAATGAGCAGGACTCCAGTCCAATGAGAGAGAAGCTGGCCTCCAAAGCAGCCTCAGTGCGGATAAAAAACATTCCACTCTAGGTCTCTGTTGAAATAACAAGGGTCACAAAACAATCAGTCTTCACAACACCAGCTCTCCCCATTCTCATGGGTAATGAACAAGATGGGTAGTATCCCACTTGGCCTCAAACTTCACGCCTCCCATTGACTAGAATAGTTAATCTGCATTCCTGCATAAACATTTAAACCTGTGACATGCTTACTCATTCTCTTCTGCAAACTGATTCATAGAATGGACATTGTTTCACATGCTGATTAAAAAAAATGCAGTAATGAGGCTGCTGCTGCCCAGAGTTAATCAAAAAGTGGTTAATCAAAAATTTGTGGATACGTGATATGTACAGATTTAGCTCCTCATGCTAGACACAACAATACTGATGCATGGCTTTCCATCTTTCCAGCAGATGACATTGATTTTCTTTTTCTTTTCTTTTTTTTTTTATCTAGAATGAAATATGCCTATACTAATTTGATAAATTGGCATGAAATGTACAGATATTTATGGCCCCAATATTTTTTTTACTCTGAAACCACAACCCAGTTAAATTTTTCATATATTAAGTAAAAAATGTCAACAGCCATCTGGACCCAATTTAGTGCAGATATTTCTGGCTTATAGATGAAGCATCAATGACTCTAGTGGGCGCTCACTGAACTTGTATGATTGTCGGCTTCTAAAAAGTGTGAAATCTTTATTTCAGGGTCATAGATGGGTGGTCTCTAGGTTTTAGATGTTGTTTGACCTTCTATCAACTACAAAGAAATTTTGGATTTGTTGCAAAAGTCAAGTTAGACACTGAACTGTGTCTTGAATAAGATGTCCATTAGAGTATCATTTTCTCCCTTTGGTGGAGTGTAACGAAGAAAAAAACAGACATCCAAAATTACTGCTTTATCTGTCATTCATAGCTTTTAAGTTGTTTTAACCGGACAAAATAATCTGCAGTGAAAGAGTTAAAGTCGATTAACCTTCCTTGAAGATGAATTGAAAATAGTTTAGATGTCTTTAAAGCTTTTAATATGAAAACTCTGCCTGCTTATTATTTGATTTCTTGATGTCAACCATTTCAACACAAATTGCATAAAACAAAAACACACTTCTGTATGTTCACAGCATGGATATTTTTTATCGCCCTGTGTATTTGCATACTTGTACAGCAGTGCACTTTGTTCAGCATCTATGGCATGCATAAATTTTATGTTTTATAAGAAAAATTGTGTTCTCCATGGTTGCTGTCATCTAGGGTTTTTAATCCTTCTAAATCACTTTTAAAATATAATTAACTTTAAAGGTGCAAAGTGCCCTCAGTGGGAATGGTTTATGCTCAGCTTGTTGTAGGCAGTAAAACCTGAGCTTCCTGTTTTTCTCACATTAGTAACATACCATCGATGAATTGGGAAGATTAGATATCACTGTAGTGTAGCACAGTGCCTACAGTGTACTTAAAAAAACATGAATAAGTGAAAAAAAAAGACACGTGGGAACTTCTATCATGTGTTAGAGTCTTGTCAGACTGAGTTAGTTGGTTGATAGAATGAATTGCTCATTTAATGTGAGACTTCAGCTTTATTTACAAAAAATGGAGATGAATACATTTATAGATTTTGTGATCTGAAACCAAGCGAACATTATCGCCTATTTGTGTGCATAAAGTAGCTTAACAATTGTGCTGTTTTTTATATCTGTTGCAGCTTAAAGCTACTGGTTTTAATTAAATGCTACTAGAGGCAAAGAGTAATAAACTACTACTTAGTTGAAAATAACTCAAGTAAAGGAAAGTGTGTTTCTCTCTGTGCATGCATCATGTGCTTGTGCTACCTCCTCAGTTCAAGAGTATTATAAGACATTATTTCGAAAATGTGGGAGTTTGCCTAAGGGCTCCAAAAAATCTACAAAGGTGAGAGCACTATATTGTAGTGAGATGAAAGTATGATTTTACTGGCTTTTATCCTGGACTGTCGTTCCACTTCAAAACATGTACAGTTTGAATTTCCTACACAATTTCAACACTTGTGTGTCGCTCATGCTCAAGTCAATCAAAATAAAATGTAAAATAGATGTATTAAAGTTTAATGACTATTCAGTCAGTTAATTTACTTGACTGTACTTGACTCAGCTGAGCAGGCAGCACAGCGAATAACGAGGAGCCCACCAAATAAGTCAGGGAAAAAGATATGGACCAGGAAAATGAAACCTCATACCAGAGATTTCCCCATCTCCAAATTGTGGTTCAGTCTTGCTTCAGTACCAAACAAAAAGCCAAGGTAGAAGTGCGTGATTATTGTTTGTTTGTTAGTAAAATTATGGAAAAATAACCTTTTCTTTAAACTTTCTGTCGAGTTGGAACAAGAGCAAAGGAAGAACCCATAACATTTTAATGTATATCAGGACAATTTTTTATTAAAAAAGTTTTTTTCTGAGCTCCTGTGTTTCTGCATATATTATTGTGTATCAAAGGGTATTTCTCTGATTTACATCTGATCGCATGTGCACACCTTTCTCTACCTCTGCAGGGAAAAATGCATGTGTCTCTGGCAGAAGCGTTGGAGGTTCGAGGAGGTCCGCTCCAGGAGGAAGAGGTCTGGGCAGTATTAAGCCAGAGTGCAGAGAGCCTTCAAGAACTTTTCCACAAAGGTAGGTACATGTGGAATTAAGTGTGTAAGGATGTTTCCCAGAAGTTGTTATACAGAGAAGTACTTATCTACAGGAACAAGTGAAAGCTTTTTAAGTAAAATTCTTACCATCTGACTTTTGGAATCATAATGCTAAACTTAAGTTGATTGTTAAGGTTTGTTTTAGTCATTTTCATCACTTTTGTGAACTATTTGTGTCTGGAAATGTCTCTGGTTGTCCTTCAAGGCAGAAAGAGATAAAGTGTCAAATTCCAGGGAGTCTTTGTTGCTTAAGAAAACTTAAACAGTGGGTGACTAAGCGAGGTTTAACTCTGTAGACGCTGGAGAGGATGTGAGTCAGCAGTGCTCTGTGCTTTGTTAAAAAAGTTTGGGTGTTGCCTAGTTTTATCCATTTTAGTGCACCTGATGAAGCAGGTTTTCATTGTGTCATCCCAACTCTTTACCAATGTGAATTTTTATGAAACAGTAACCAAGACCTGGCCACATGTTTGTGTTTAAACCAGCTTGACTTCAACTTCTAGTTTGGCTGACTAGTTCCTACGCTGACATTCCTGGTATGAAAATGTGTGTGTGAAAAAATGTACTTATCAGTAATGCCTATGAATATTCCTCCCCTGCTGAGGTCACAGTTATGATAACCAGAGTGTGCAGATGCTGTTCTACAGATGAAGGGGTCTTAGATAAACTTCTGAAATTAAGATGAAATGCTGAACATTTGAAATATTTAAATTATTTTAGTCTTTACATGGCATTGTGCTGCAGTCACTTTTGTATTTTTCCTTTCCAGTGTGTGGCTATACTAGGTAAATTGTGGCCCTTTGGTGTACAGCTTTAGGCTACTGAGTGAAGCTAAAATTTGAATAGCAGATGTTGGATCCAGCTACTATGTATTCACTGAGCTATGTAAAGAAGTCTGTGTACCACAAGAATGGATTATTAAACGACTTTAGAAACTCATTGATTTGTTACATGTGCAGGTTAACACCAACAGTCATGACTAAGTGGAGTTATTGCAGGTTTAGGTTTAAAAAGACAAGAACAAAAGTAAAGTTAAAGCAGATTTAAATGTTTGACACTAAATTTCATATCTCTAGTTGTTTTTGTTTCTATTTTTGATGTGGTGAATGGGAGTGTCAGGATCCAAAGATTGTAAATGCCCACAGGCTAGTAAACACTACCAGCAGTTTTGTTTTTATTTTTTTCCTTGTGTGTAAACAGTAGTGGATACTCAGTGTTTGTATAACCATGATTGTTTTAAGTGATATGTGGGTATTTCTGATTTGTCATAGGAACTTCCCATCATCCTACTATCTTTTTATTATATAATTTTCTTGTCCTGCTTAAGGAGCTAGTGCTTTGAATTACCCTTGATCAGTACTTATGACCTATGTCTGCAGAGGAGTTGAATGCATGATGCGAAGTACAGTTTTTAAACGTCTACTTTTATAGAACAGGCTGTAAGTGCAGAACACAGTAACTCAGAACGATTGCTTGTTCCTAACTATTCATACTGCAGCTTATCAGACTGACACATTATACTGTAATGAGATAAAGACCATATAGTTGTATTATTTGCAGTCCATTTATAACAGTAGGAAAATGACTGGTGCACGCTGTAGTTTGTTTTGTAATGATTGGTTTGTTTAACATTAAACAGTTTTCTTTTAGGTTAGGTTAAAAGTTTTTTAATCTTGATTGATTTGCCCTCCATCAAGAAATGAGTGTGTGCTCATTCAGACCAAAGGTTTTGAGTGGGATACACCTCAGTGACCCAATCTCCTTTTCAGTAAGATATTTTAATGGTCACATGAGTTTTAAACAGGAAACTTATATTTACTTAATAAATTCCAGCTTCTGAAGGCAATTTTTCTTTGGAGCCTCAAATCAAGTCCCTCTGTTCCTCTCCCAGCTTCTCTTAGAGTTAAGTATTAGTCAAAGAAAAGAATTTTGCAGCGCTGCTGAAACATTCCTCTGTATATTTTTAAAACGTTCTCCAACCATAGCGCTGGCTGTGGTTTTGTAGGAAAAGAGAATTGTGCTGCGTAGTCATTCCTCTCTGCTGCCATGCCTCCACAGTTATCTTCTTTCAGGCTAAGAAAGCAACATGTGTTTTTGTTTACTTCAACATCTTGAATATCCCTAAACGCCAAAGTCCCAGTGAGAACCGTCCTCTGTGGTTGAAAATGTGTACAATTTCTGCATTCAGGTTGCAAATGCCTGAACAGAATTGAATGCTCATACTGAGCTTGAAACTTCACTTTAATGTGGTGTGTGTGTTTGCATTTGTGCTAGTAGCTTAGAATTAAAGTAAAAAAGCTTGTTTTTGTTCCTAATCATATCTCTTTTATGTTGAATTGTCTGTTTCCATCAGACCCTGCAACCATGGGCTTCATTATCTCCCCCTGGTCCCTCCTGCTCATGCCCTCTGGCAACATCTCATTCACGGACGAGTATGTCACCCAGCAGGACTTAAGAGCCTTCACAGCTCCCGAGGTCCTGGAAGGTGTCTCCTTGAACTCTGTTTCTGACATAGAGAAGGTAAAAAGCCACCATAATCCTGCAAATGACGACAGAACAAGACAAAACTTTTAAAGGTGCACTAAAAAACTTTTGTAGGTTTTCTCAGTGCTGCACGTTCTATTGATAGCTAATTTGGCATCCATCTTGCATCCTCTTGTGATATCTGTCTAGCCAGTAAAAGACACGGAGTGCATTCAAAATGGCCATTGTGTTTATATCTGCTCGCTAGCATGTGCCGCGGCAAGCAAGTGAAACTGCTGCAACTTTATTTGGCATCCAAGAAGAAAAAATTGTGTAGTGCAGTTTCTTAGCCTTGGGATGCTGAGCTGCAACAGTCCCACTGAGCAACTTAAGGTCAGAAAGTTACTTAATGCTTCTTTAAGTGCTTGTCCTACTCAGCTCTCTAAATTTCATGCTTATGATTCTCATGTATTTTGAGTAAATAAAATCTTTATTTAAAAATAAGACTTGATTACCTTTTCTTGTAAACATAGTCTTAAATCCAGGCATTCTACTCAAAACACATTGTGCACATATTAGATTTATAAAAAATTATAAAAAGACTATTTGAAACTGGACTCTGCTCATCCGTGTTCACTATCTCTGTCTTTTGCTGGTTGACTGAAACCACAAGTGAATCAATGAATTAGTGTGAAGTTTTCCATAAAGGAATTTATTGTAAAGTGACATTTTATCAGCTCGGGCAGATGCAGTTGTGGGATCTAAAAACACAAACCCCAAACATAGAAAATTTGGTTAATTAAAAGAGAAAGATAAAATCCAGTGCAAGTCTGTTTTCAGTTATTTGTGAGAAAGAGTAAATAATGGGAGATAAAGTTGTTGATTGAAAAATTGCGAAGGACACTCATGTCTTTGGAACACCATAGCTAAAGTTGTGATCCACCATATTATCTCCAGCAGTGCACAGAATCACCACACCTTATTTGAAATCTTTCCTTCTGGTAGAAAAGCTCCAAGCTTGATTGACTGGTAACTGGCCTCTGGCACAGGCCCACAAACCTCAATAGAAGTTTGTGCTGAGTCAGTTTTCCAGCCTGGGCCTGACTCCCCAGCTGAGTTATTTCAGTGTAGAAGGTATAATCTGTTCCCTTCATTATCAGACTGAAAGTAAATAGACATCAGCTGCAAGTGCCACAGTTTCCTTCTTACTTTTTTCAACATGTACACAGTTTTATTATTACTTTTAATCTTGAGGTTTTCAGTTTGCACATTTGCTGAAAGTGTTAGTGTGTCTTTAAGTTTGCACTCAGAGATCTGTTCCTAAAAAACCTTGACGGCTATGTTGCATTCTTTGGCAATCCCTGAATTATTCTTTCCTCTACCAAGCCCAACATTCAGGGGAAGTCATTTCTCTCCCAAGCAGTGAGTGAAGAGCAATAAGGAGAAGGAAATGGAACATTTTTGGATTTAAGTTGAAAACCCCTGTCTTTCCTTTCTGTTGGGAAAAAAAATATATCCCTGATTGTTAACGTATTTTAGTGCCTAGTTTTTCCTGAATAAAACTTGATTTTTACAGTTCTTCTGTTTTTTGGTTCTTCTTAGACAACTAAATCAAGTGTATTACAAGTTAAACTAGCAGCTTACTTACTGATTGATTAATTGATTGATTCCACAGATGCACATGTACTCTCTGGGAATGACCTTATTCTGGGGGGCCGACTATGAAATCCCCCAAAGTCAGGTAAATCACCACCTCCTATACTTTTTTTTAAAGACACATAGGAGTTAAAATTTTAAACTGTTTTCAAACATTGCAGTAAATGCATGTTATTGACTTAAAATGTGTTTGTTTTCAATAAAGCTGAAAGCTATCTTTGCTTTTGTTTTTCCTAAGATAAAAATAACTTGATACTGAATGTAGCATCTCAAACATACAACATGACCCGTATCTTACACACTTATCTTGAAAAGAAAAGATGCAAGCTGTAAGTGGAATAATGTACCCTTGAATTAGTTTGACTGTGGGGATGGTGTGGTATCTCCTGGATCTCCACAACAGTCACTCAGATGCAAAACAATCATTCCCGTTTCATGAATAATCATGGCATTGGGGAAAACATACAATACAGAAAATGTAACTTCATGGATTCCACACATTTATCCACGACCCTGCAATCAGGAAAAAGAAACAAAAGATTTTTTTTTAGAAATATTTTATTTAGATGACTGGAACAAAGTTGGTGTGCTGGCACTAACCAGCACTGTTAATCGTGTGTCATATATCCAAGGACAACTGCACACTAACAAGACTTTTTATAGATTATATTTGTTGATTTATAGTAAAGGTGTTCCAGTTTATCATATTTGTGATTTGTTACAAGTTAACAAAACTGTATAGTCATTGACTGAATTGATTTTTTTTTATAGTTGCGACAGTAGAACAGCTTCACCTTCTATTTTTAAGTTTATTTTATTTGAAAAAAAAAAAAAAAATATATATATATATATATACTCTTAAAAAAAGGGTATTTTTGTTCTGTGCTCATCTAAAATGTAACAGATGGCAATAAAAATACAAGTGATTATTGTATGTCATACATGTAAGGCTTGGCTCCAGACAGATGTGAAAATGATCATAACACAATGATTTCAAATTCAGATATAGAAAGTGAAAGCTTGTAACTTCACTGCACTTGTCAGTGTTAGCCATGTTTTTTTCTGTTTTGTTTGCAGCCTATGAAGCTGGGGGAACACCTAAACAGTCTTCTCCTCAACATGTGTGATGATGTTACATTAAGTCGAATGTCGTTGCGCACGGTGCTGGATATCTGCAGCAAACACATCAGAAACTCCAGCTGTGACCCTCCGTTTTCTTATATCAGAAAGCTGGTCCGGTTGGTGCTGGGCAGCCTCTCTCAGGTATGCAATGTGATTATAATGTTCAACATATTTCAAGATAGATCACTCTCAGATGGATTTACTATTAAGAGTCTTTCCACCCTGTTTTTATCTTCATTCTTTCTTTCCTCCATTTTCCTTTTTTTCCCTTCGTCTTTACTCTAACACTTTTATCTTTTCTCAGCTGGATGGCCTCCTGACAGATAGAGAGACTCTTCCGGAGCGAAGTAAGGAAATTCGAGAAAGACTTAGGGGCAAAGGTTTGCCCTCTGGTAAGATAAGCTTAATGGATACACACATCGAACAGATAAACTACAG
>JBAMHW010000021.1:9636493-9665511 GCA_037177495.1 Rhadinocentrus ornatus | reverse complement strand
AGAACCAGTTATATTTTACATGTCAGAGATCTCCCCCAGAGCTATGTCATTATGTCACTGTAAATGTTCCAACTTTAGCTGTATGTTGTTTAAACCTCCATCTTGTGTTTTCTAAGTCTGAAGTACCAGAGTGCATGGAGACAGTTTGCAGTGTCTCGTTTTCCCTGTAATACCATGCATTAACATCACCAACTTGCTTTCATAATCACTTTTTCAAACAAACGTTTGTGATATGCTTTTGCATTATAAACTTACTAGCATTTATAAACACTAATTCAATTGAGGTTTCTGTCTTTCTTTCTGTTCTATTCTGCAGGGAAGTGATGGCACAAGAGTGGTCAGTGGTCTTCCAAAGAGTTTTACAGAGCTTTTCTTCTGTATGTGCATATGTTTTTGAAAAATCTTCACATCATGTGCATGTTTGTGTGTGCAGGGGTATGTTTCTTCCTCGCACCCTATGTCTTCTGAAATACATAGGGAAACTTCACCCACTCTCCCCTTTTTGTGCCAAGGTGCTTCAGTCTTCAATGACTGTAAACTTTACTCACAGACCAAGAAGCTGTAATTGGAGTCATGTGTAGAGGATGAAGGGAATTCCTAACATTATTTGACTTTTCCGGCTCTTGGCAGCAGGTCATGTGGCTTTGGGTTGAGGCTGGTCTAGTGTGGACACCCAGCACAGGGGAGTGCTACTCAAAGGGAAGGGGAAGGTTTTTTAGTGAAACGATAACATCATTTTTGTGATTTATGAAAACCTCTGGAGGAAAGATTTAAAATAATTTTGGTGATGATGTTTTTTTTTTGTTTTGTTTTTTAAATCAAAACCTTGTCTAGTAGGTGTATATTTAAATCACTTCAAACCACTGCCTTTTGACTACTGTTTTCTTATTCTTATCTTCATATTATCTATGTGAATTTTGCTCAATCATTCAGGGTACTTTAGGTTTATAAGTAATATTAATAACAGCGTTTTCAAAGCATTGCATTTTATGTGGGGCAGCACCTGTAAGGTTGGGACTGTCTGAATGGATATTCTCAGGTACTCTTGCTTATGTCACAGTCCAAACCCATGTAAATTAGCTTAATGTTACCACATAGTAAATGTAGTTCCCAGCACCTGTCAATAGTTTGCCAGGGTCAGCTGACATAAACTCCAAGGTTTTCTGCTTCTGCCACCTCCATCAAACTTACCTGGCTCCATCTGTTGAAGGTGCTTTCCGTGCTTCTGAGTGGGATTTGTTGAATAATCCTAAAAAGATATTTGCAATAATGTGCTCTTCTTGAGAGACAAATGGGCTTCACAATATTATATCTTCTGTATTGTATTCTTTACTTCACCCATTAGGTTGCTACAGCTGTGCACAGTATCAGGTTGTATCAGTATTGGGCAAGTGAATGCATGTATGGGTAACTGCATGTGCGGTATGGGTTTTTGTGTCTGGGTAAAGTGCACAAGAGGGATTACTCCTCTCAGTACCTTTAACAGAGATGACATTGTGTAAAAGGAACTCATGACTCACAAACCAGTGGAAGATGGAAAACTATTTTGGGTGACAGTCTGACCAGTCCTTCTGCCTCTCAGTAACATTATAGTTGCTGCAGGGTTGTAATGCTTTTTGCTCTAGATGTTTATTAAAGACAGATGTCATTACAAGAAGAATAGAAGTCTGTTGTGTGAAACTGAGCTAAAATTCCTGCGCATTCAAGCTGATGCTGACGAACAGGACTTTCAAGTATTGTTTACTTTGCAGAAAAACACATGACACACATGTTAAGGTTGACTGACAAATTAAAAAAAAAAATCCTGTTACAATTTTCCCACTGAACTTTAGTTAATCATTCATAAAGGTATATTTATATGAACAAAAAAAAATCTAAATAATTGTGTTGAACTGGTCTCTACTTGCTGTGGTTCTACCAGTCGAACAAAACAAAGACCTCTCTAACCTGCCAGGAGTCGTGCCTGCAAACTTGTGGTGAATCAGCTTTCCTGTGTAGTTAATTGCGTCTTCTTATAAGTGTTTGTTGACAGCATGACTAATACTTACATTGTGCGTCATATTCTATTGGCCTAGTGTTACAGTCTTCGCGTGTTGTAGAGAAATCTCTGTAAAAGAAAACAGCAGCTCATCAGTTCATATTTTGACAACATATAAACATCTGTTATGCAACTTTCTGTAAGGGTGTGTGTGTTGTGACATTAGAAACAAAGCAGTTTAACCTTAACATTTCTCACAAAGTCCATATTACCTAAAGTTTATTGTTAAAAGTGCATGACAGCATTGTTTTTCTTGTTTTACTGCATAGTTTGTGTATCATATTTAATGCTTTGCTTTCTCTGCTCCCAGACCCTGTTCACACCCACAAGAGGTATCACAGTGATTACAGCTCATCCAGTGAAAGCCCCTCAGTGACCTCTTCTGATCCAGACTACAGGCTAGGTAAAACATGCCTGTGATGAACTTTTTCTCATGTTTTACACTAAGACAAACAATATCATCTGCTAGTGTAATGTGATTGGGACTGATGCATATTTTTTTGTACATTAAGTCATCTGTGAAATTACAGATGGGAAAATGGGGTTGAAATTGATCCTCTGCAAATACGCCTCTGAGTTGGCATTAGAATACTTGCCACTCTTACTACTAGTGATGTCATTATTCAGCTGATTCCACAGTGCCAGCTTAATGCTTTGCAAGCATGCAGCAATGCGGGACTGATTCACCTCTGTCTGCCTTGTTTGATGGGCTCATGATCAGCGTTTCCCCCAACAGCAACCCCTGTCCTTCCAATATGTTTTAAGTTAATACTTTTTCTCTCTTTATGGCCCATTTGGTTATCCAATCCATAACTACTTTACAACTGGGAGGGTTGGTGAATACATTTAGATGGAAAACATGACAGAGAAAGGATTACACTAGTTTCCTCCACTGGGCTACCCTGCTCATCACAGTCTTGACATTGTTAAGTAAACTGCTTCAACTTGTTTCAAGCATTTCACGATGTTATCAGGTAACCAGTCGCTGTCATTTACATGTTGTGTTGGAAATAACGTCATGACTGCTGCTTTGTAGGGTTGCCCAAGACAGTTGTAAAGTGTGGGAAAATGTGCATCATGGGTTTCAGTCCCACGATTTGCTGAGACAAATTTACTGAAAGTGGTCAGCCCTTTAGCAGGTAAAGAGTCAAAAATGGCCAAACACCCTGACATCCAGTAGCTTAATAGTTAAACCACTGTTGTTTCAGCTAAGACCCACTTTCCACATCATACCCCTTTTCTTATTCTCAACTTACTGTTGCTATTAAATAATGGACAAAATAAAGAAAGAAAACAAATTGACAACTTTCACTTAAGTTGTTGCACCAAATTTCGATACTGAACCAAAATAGCTGGGGAGAGTTGAAACACCAGTGAGGAAATTGCCTGTTTTATTTAGTAATTGCCAATGTTTATTTAGGTTGGAAAATCAAAGCCTGTTTTTCTGTATTTCTTTCAACTGAAAAAATAAGTAAATTATAATTTCTGAGACATAAAAAGTGGTTGCAATTTTTTTTAGCACTTTGTCTTATTGCATTGCTGTAATGGAGTTCCGTCCCTTCTCATACACACTTCAGTGCAGCAGAGATTTCATTTGTGGTGCTTGTTTGCGTGTCTTCAGTTCACTGCAACTATAATTCTGCTTCAACATGTTCACACAGGTTTCTTCATAGCACCTTGTTGGTCTCTGGATCTGGAGGGGGGTTGTTTCATTGTGTAGTTATAAAAACAAAATATAGTCCTTTGCACTGATTTGTGCAGCTAATATTCCGACATCTCTTGCAGCTAAGAAACCTGGTGAGGCGACAAGGTACGGCTCCCAGCTACCGCTTTCGTCTGAACACGATGCTCTGTCACTGACGAGTCACAACACACACAGACACAGGTAACAAACATTTTTGTACCAGTATGTCAGTGTTGCATTTAGTCTCTCAACTCACCCTCAAGCTACTGGTTCATGGTGCACCTCAATTTATTTAGTCCGCTCTCACTGTGTGAAGAAAAAAATCTTATTTGAGGGGACTGTAAACGTAAAAGAATTATCCTTGAGGAGCAATGCATCTTTTCAGATTAAATAAAATTCTGTGCTGTAAAACTTCAGATCGGTGAAGAATTAATAGTATGATGTGTAAATTTGTCCCCCTTAGTTAATTCAGGCAAGTAAATTTTTCTAAATTTCTGTAATTTTGCACTTATGCACAGATTTATTTTTTCTGATCACTTTCTTGTTGTAAGTCACTATGAGCCTTAACTTGGCAGTTTTCTTGAGAAATTGACCAAGGCTAGCTAGTTGTTTTTTTTTTTGTCAGTTTGTATGTTAAATGTATGTATGTGATGTATTGGGTAGTCCCTCTGCACCAACCCAACTAACAGATTAAGGCCATAATGACTGTACCAGCTTTCTGCTCTTGGTTGAATTGTGGGGTGTTAAAAAGTGATGTTATGATCTGTGTAATGGTTGAGTTGGATTTTGCATAAATACCTGCCAACATAAATTGGAGCATCTTTGCCTGGAATAATTAGTTTGTATCTGTTTGCAAATCATTTTCCATTAAGAGCTGATGTCTTCACTACAAATCCTCCACTGAGAAGGAACACTGCAAAGGAAATTGTCCTGTTTGGTCCTCTGGACCACACACACAGCTGGTGTTGCACAGCAGGGCCAGCCCCATGCTTCACTAGTGAGGTCATCTAATGTGACATCCACATTCAGCATTCTCAGTCTCTCTAATCTCTGGCATTACGGACCTGAACTGCTTGCTGTTTCTATGCTTGCTACCAGAAAAAAAAAATGTTTTCAGACTGTCCCACTGCACAGAGCTCAATCCCCAGAGTGGAGTTAACAAAGTGCTGACACACAAGCATTTACAAGGCATCACACATTAAACAACAGGCTTCTGCAGCTAACAGCTGTTATCTTGTAGGCAAAATGAGGGGACAGCTGATGAAGGTCTGCTGGAAGCAGAGTCGCTCCTCCAGAGGCAGGAACAAGAAGTGCAGCGACTACAGGTGCACCTGGCCAATAGATTATCCAGGGCCAACCTTTACCCCACAGGCGAGCTGCTTGCCCCACCTCACGCGTCAGTGCTTGACCTCCAAGACCCACTCTACACCACCTCTGTACCACTCCGCATAAACAAGGTCCGTGCACAAAGTGACTCAACACTCAAACATGTACAAATGAGATGGTGCTGTAATCTACCAGAAAGACAAATGTCTTGTTTTTCTTTTAGCTCCTTAGAGAATATCAACACACATGACAAACCAACTTCAGAAAGCCGTTAAAGGGCATCATTTCACTACAGTAGCAACTCCTTACTTGCAAGAAGCTAGAAACATATTTATATTGCAATATATGATGATTCATGTGCAAGTTTTAACTTGCATGGGTTCATTGCTAACAGACTTGTTGATAAAGTGCTCATTTAATGTTGTGTAAGGGCAAAATGCTGACTTCAGTACATAAGCCATTTCAGCTTCTCTATGGTGCTTAAAATATGTGTGGTGTGGGATTTTTGGTTAAATAAGACCATACCCCACCCACTACCATAAATTGTGTTAAAGTGTGAACACAAGTGGTAAACATAAGAACAAATCGGCTGATGTTGGCAGTAAAGCTTAAATACTTTAGATTATTATATTTTTAAAGATTAATCATATCTGGAAGGATGAGGCAGTTTTGGTCCAGTGTGTTTGTGGTCTGTTTAATTGATGTTATTTAGGATGCCGGGGTTACCAGTTGAAAAAAAATATGATGTGGTGGGGGGAAAAAAGAAAGATATTTAGCCATTTACACACTGGCAAAATAATTGTTCTCTCTGTGACAATTAGCTTTTCTATGTCCACTAATGTCAGAGCTTTTATGGACCTGAGTTTGTGAAGATGGCCAGTGAGCCTTGCATTGCCTTATCTGTGCCTTCTTCGATAATGGTGAGTATAAAAATATATGCCGCCTTGAAGTTAGTGTGTCTTTAGTGTTGTATATTTCCATTTGTAAGCGCTTGTCCTGTTCTTTTTACTCCCTTAACACAAGAAACGTGGTAAAGTGGAAGAAGTGCAGAGGACGGTGGGAGTAGTGCTGTTGAATGGCCAAAAGCTGGAGCTGAACTGTGACATCAAGGCAGTGTGTAAAGATGTTCTTGATATGGTGGTTGCCCACATCGGCCTTGTCGAGCACAATCTCTTCGGCCTTGCATACCTCAGAGGTAATGTTTGTGATCTTTTATTGTTTTGTATGTGTTACGTAGCCACCATACTGTCCACTAGTCATCCCTCTTAGTTCACTGAAAGATATAATTTGACCCTTAAATCTTTTTCAAATATGGAGACTTTCTGAAATTTTACACTAGCTTATGCAAGAATGTATAATAGAGACGTTACACCCCCTTCAAAAGAAATTTTATTTACATTTATTTTCCTTTATCTGAGGTCCCATTAAAGAGGCAAAACCTGCAGCGCATCATCCTGACTTAACTCAGTGGTTTATCTTCATCCTTGTTTCTTTTGCTTTTAATAATCACACAGAAAATGAGTTTTTCTTTGTTGATCCTGAGGCCAAACTCATCAAAGTAGCCCCAGATGGATGGAAGGAGGATCCTAAAAAACGAAGATTCGATCTGCCTTTTAATCTTTTCTTACGTATCAAATTCTTCCTTGATGATGTCAACCTCATACAGTAAGTTCACAGTTTTAGTAATAAGCAGGACCTGTTACAGAACCTATTACTTGGTCCTGTTACAGAACCTATGTGTCTCCCCCCCCCCATAAAATTGAAAGGTTTTATTTTTATGGAAATAACAGGCATGCTATGACCAAACATCAGTACTACCTGCAGCTGAGGAAGGATGTCTTGGAGGAAAGGATGCGTTGCAACACAGAAAATGCTCTGTTGTTAGCTTCGCTGGCACTGCAGGCTGAATTCAGTGACTACCAACCTGAGGTATCAAGTCTTTTTTTTTCTGCATAAAAATGCATCCGAGATTTTTACAAGAGTTGTTATGTAGACTTGTTTTATTTTCTCATTCTTTAATCTTAACTCATCAACTGTTTTATAGACATTTTATTAAAAAGTAGAGATATCATGTAAGTTCATAACTTAATGCAAAAAAAGAAAAAAAAATTACTTAATCACACTTGTTAATGAATTGATTTGGTCATTTATTAGGTACGTTTAGAAAATAATGCTGTTAATCCTTGTGCTGCAGCTGCATGGGAAGACCTATTTCAGACTGGAGCACTACCTGCCAATGTCTGTCTTGGATAAGGTGGATCAGGCGACCCTTAGGGAAGAACTGCCGAAACTTCACAACAACTACTATGGAGCGTCAGACTCTGAGGCCGAGTTTGAGTTTCTGAAGGTTAGGAAAAAAATAGAAAGAATTCAGGTCTTATACCAATGAACAAAAATATTTAGAGTTGTTGCTGTGTTTTGTGTTTGTGTTTGTGTAGCAGCACCTAGTGCATTAAATCTATGTTTGACAGCAATACAAAAAAGTAGGAAGTTCCTGAAAAAACATCTTATCTTGTCTTTTGTTAAATTACTTATAGAGCTAAGCTTACTACTTTTTAAGTTTTTCTCTATTGGGGGACATCTTTACACATACCATTATCCCTGTTCATTGTCTCAGTGCTGCAAGTTTAACATTAAGACCACTTTGTGTTCTTTGTCTTCAAGGTGAGCCAGAGACTGACAGAATATGGAGTCCATTTCCATCGCGTACTCCCAGAGAAGAGATCTCAGACAGGGATCATGCTGGGTGTTTACTCCAAGGGTGTGCTCATTTTCGAGGTCCTTAATGGAAATCGTACCCCAGTGCTGAGGTTCCCTTGGAGGGAGACCAAAAAGATTTCGTTTACAGTATGCACCTGTATTTTTATTATTACAGATAAAGCATTGCATTGGAATAAAATTGTGTTTCACTATAGATTACCTGCTGTGATCCTCAGTTTTTACTTATGTTTTATCATCCTAAGAAAAAGAAGATTTGCCTTCAGAACACATCAGACGGAATTAAGCACCTTTTTCAGACAAACAGCAACAAAACATGTCAGTACCTGCTGCAGCTGTGCTCCGATCAGCACAAGTTCCACCTGCAGATGAAAGCTCGCCAAAACAACCAAGAGCTCCAGGACCTAGGTACGTGAGAAGTGAGCAGCCACATCTCTGTCTGAGCAGAGTTTGCATAATGTCATCCCATCTCAGATTGAGAGAATTGTCATAATACTTATGCTGTATATATAAAAAATCATGCTAATATTAACCGTTCATTTTCTTTCTTATACATTCCTGCTCATTAGAGAATTCCCCTTTGAGCAGTTTGCAGTATTCCATTGATCCTCGGAGTGGGGATGCAGCAGCGAGGTCTGTGAGCTCCGACAGCCTAGCCCCCAGCTTGTCAACACGCTCCAACCCAGAGCACCTGAAAAGGATCTCATACTCAGAAGTGGCCCTCAACAAGGCACCGTCAGGCTCAATATTAGTCCAAGATGATCGTCAATTTCCAGGTTTCAATCCAGTAGCCTCTTCTGTCATTTCCAATCCACGAATAATGAGTCGCTCCCACCACAACCTCGCACAGATGCCAGAGCCTCCGGAGCGCCAAATGGCAGAGTTGTATCGAGGCCAGTCACACAGCAGACTGACCCAACCACAATCCAACCAAGCGGCTTCTCACTTCCAGCAACATCAGCGCGCCAGCTCATTCACAGGCTCACTTTCACACCAACAAGACATGTAAGTTAAAAAAAGAGAAATGTGAAAAGCAAATGCCACATTTTATAAATAAAATAATACATTGTAAAATAATAATACATAATAAGACATATTACAATAATACACTATAAAATAATACATGTATTAGTGCTTCATGCAGAAGCACTACTACATAATATGTTATAATGCTTATAACAAGGGTTTTTTCCATGTATTTTTTTTTCCTTTGAATAGTTCTTCAACACTTTATTTCAAATTCAATTAAGGAAATGGGGTTGTGTGTTTATGTGTTGGTCCTCTGTAAAGTCTTCATTGTCAGATACTGCCAGATTAGGTTACTCAGTGAGCGGCTTATTAGTGCGACCGAACCTCTGCTTACGCTATGGAAACACACAGAACATTATGTCCATCCTCTAATTGATCCTCTGGGGGTCTCCTTGAGTGGGTGCACATTTATGTTTGCTTGTTTTTGTGAGACTGTGCTACTACTGTGTGTTCATCTGTTTTGTACTACATGCTGCCTTTCATGTGAGCAGCAGGCCCTAAAGGTTCTGAAGTCAAAGAGGATATTTAATGTGACAAAACATGCTTTTTTTCCCGCATTTTTTCTTTTTGCATTGTTTTTTGATTCCCTCAGTGTTGCCTTGTCAGGCTAATCTCCTGTTCTCACCTTCTCAGACCACTTCTTGCAGTGTCCCACAGCAGTCCAAACTGGCACCTCAGCAAATCTAATAAAGAATCAGACTCTTCCTCCTTAGAAGATACTGGGCAAGCATATGTTCTTGGTAAGGATGCTACCGTGTCTAGCAAAAATGATAGTATGAAGGTGTACAGTCCCGGCCTAAAATAAAGTTTGTGCTCCAGATTATCAACATAACTCCAATTCCAGTAGAAATATTAAATTAATGGTTTTATTATTGTTTTTTTTATCACAAAATCCCTTCTCTTATACTTTAAAGCTTACACATCAAAGCAAGGCACAGCCCACATTCTAGCCTATGCTATAGCTTCAACATGCTTTGACCTGCTCCTCTGATACGATGTTACTGCTGCTGTAATTATATCTGGCTTTCCAATAATGCTGATCTTTTAATGTTAATTTCGTACCATAGCTCTGCCCGTCTGTTTATAGACTCAGCTGGTCCATAAGTCATCTCTTGGAATGTTTTTGTGCTTTTCTGTCTTGCATTAATTCTAGAAAATAGCTCCCTTATGTATTCATAAAACTAAAAAAATCATCAGAAAATCGCAGGTCTTCTACATAGACTACAGGCTCTGCACTGACCTCCCGAAAATAATTGAATAAAAGTTGAGATTTTGTCGAGAACCAATCTTAGTCTTGTGTTCTGTCCCCAGGTGTAAGTATGTGCAGTTCATCTGGACCACCTTCAACCCCGGCCTCTGTTAATGGTATGTTTATTTCTAAAGTTGCTTTAAAACACTTTGTCCTTTCTTTGCACCATAATATAATCAAAGAAATATTAATCTGGATTATACCATTACCATTTGTTTTGTTTTGGGTTTGTTTTTTTGTTTTTGTTTTTTCATCTCTTTTGTACGACGGAGTATTAGGGCCACATTAACAAAAAAAAATTTCACAGGCTTTAAGAATAAAGTTGTAATTTTATGAGAAAGAAAAGTTGTGATATTACGAGAATAAAGTTGTAATATTACGAGAATAAAGTCGTAATATTATGAAAATAAAGTTGTAATTTTATAAGAAAAAAGTTGTAATTTTACAGGAATAAAGTCGTAATTTTAGGTGAATAAAGCAATACTTTAACCAGTACTTTTAGAAAATGAGTGTTGTTAAAATGAGGATTTTGTGAAGTTGAACTTCAGCACAGGTTTCACAAACCAGGAGATAATCTTTTGCAAATCAGCGCCATGTTATCATTATTATCAGGACTTTGAAAATAATCTGCTAGAAAATTAATCTAGTCTGCAAAATAAGCAGGCGGACTTGGAGGAAATGAAGGGGGAAATGGCTGGAACATGTACAATTATGACTTTATTCTAGTAAATTTTTTCTCGTATTTTTCTCGTAATATTCCGACTTTTTTTCTCAGAAAATTACAGTTTTATTCTCATTATATTACGACTTTATTCTCGAAGCTTGTGAAAAAATATTTTTCTCAATGTGGCCCTAATGTTCCATCGTACTTTTGATCCATTTTCTCAATATGTTTGGAAAGTTTGGATATAAAAAACAAAAGTATTGTCCTCTAAATCTAAATCTGTCCTGTTTGTGCTGCTGGCCCGTGAACCATAAGTTTGTCCACAGTCCCACAATTTTAATAGCTTCTTGCTTGGCACTGAACTCCTTCCCTTTAATCCCAGTTTAGCCACTATTTGTTAACAGTGCTTAAGTGGGAGGCCCTCTGCATAACTGTGCCTGCATGGGCTTATTAGTAGTTACAGTACCAACATATTAATGCTATCAGAGAAATCTGCTGTCAATCCCCCAAAATTACAAGTCAAAAGAAATGTTGTACATTTATGATATATTCCAGTAGATATAAGAAATGTTGTGTGTTTGTGATTGGGCAGATTCACTGAAGAAAAGGCTCAATGAGTTGCCATCTCCAGAGAGAGAAATCACAACTGTAAAGCTGAAAAAGGATGTGAAATATGGTCTGGGTAAGTCTACATATTCGTTTTCATTAAGTTAAAAACTCAATTTCACAAAGTCTTGCTGCAAAGTTTCTGTCGTCAGAGACCAGGAAAGGTTGCATTTGTAGATTGTGCGCGGTCGTGTGTGCAGTTACGAGTGCAAGTTAACCCCCATCCCAGGAAAAGACAGGTTTTATATGAAGTGAAAGTATACACAATCCCTTCAGCTAAAAATTTTGCAAAATGTTAAATAGCTCTTATTTTTTATGTCTGTTTCAAATTTGCTTACAACTGCTTGAATAATTGGGTTAAAAAGTTTATTATTATTTTTCAATATGTGTGCTCTAGGGTTTCAGGTTGTCGGAGGGGAGAAATCTGGCCGAGCAGACCTCGGTACTATCATTAGTTCCGTCACTCCGGGGGGTCCTGCTGATGTTAATGGCTGTCTCAAACCTGGTAGGCCAGTATTTTGTTCTTTTGTTCCCAGCGTGGTGATCGTTTGCACTTAAAGTAATATTAAGGTTTTTTTTGGAGATTTTTGTATAAAGTACTTCTGAGTAGTCTGTTTCAGGCTGTAGTCAGAACGCTCTTAATTTAGACAATTTTATTGATGTATGAGCTAATGCTAAAAGCTACTCTGAACAGGGCCATCAAAAGAAAATTTTTTGTTTATTGATATATTTTAGTGATTGGTAGAGGACATCCCATGGAGTGTGTGGCACACTTCCTTAACTGTATCGACACTGTGTTGGTGTTTTGCTCATTAGCGACATCTGCTGGATTTGAAAAATAATTGCAGGCAACCTGGATAAAGAGTGCAGGAAACTTTGGTCTTTCAGGGCCACAGTCCTGCGGGTTGTAGATGTTTCCCTGCTTCAACACACCTGACTCAAGTTAAGGGGTCATTCTGCAGATCTTAATAATAATAAGCTGTTGATCCATTTAATTTGAATTAGGTGAGCTTAAGAGACTGAACTAGGTTAATTCATTATGACATGTGGACACCAAATGAGTGATGAATGCTCCCATTTACATGACCTGCTGATAATAAACTTCTAACTGAATGATAGTTGTCAAAATTATGGGACTATGATTAATGCAGCATGTCAAATGCATAATTTATGAGGAAGTATAAGTGCAAAATATGTGAAATCACAGTGTCTTGTTAAAGTAATTTAGGAAATACAAGTGCTTCTCCTGTTTGCATGAATGCAAATAAGTAGAGAGTTGCTGCTTCTTGAAAAAATCAATTTGGCGCCTTACCACCATGCGGCACAGCAGGCATATCAGTCATGTGATTTTTCTTAAATGATGCGCGCACCAATTCACAGTTATGCCTTTTGTGCTTGATACACAAACCAACACTTAAGTATTGTGTGTCCATCACTTATTTATTTTTAACCATCCAGAACAACTCAAACTTTTAAAACAAAATTCATAGCAGTTTGAGCGAGATCTACATTGTGGATATTTATGTTTTTTCACTTATGGGTCAGACTGTTATTTACACTTTCTAATCTGCAAAACAACCTGTAGCGACACAGTCCATAATGTGTTGGGTTCTGGCCTTATAAATGAAATATGAGACATCTCTTTAAATATATGAAATATCCCTTGAAATTTTATTGTAGAATATTTTAAAGAACTTTTTTTATGTGAGTAATGGTGGTAATATTCCTTCAGGTGACCGGCTGATCTATGTAAATGATATAAACCTGGAGGGACGTTCTCACACCACAACAGTTGAAATCCTTCAGAATGCTCCTGATGATGTTACTCTGGTGGTGTCACAGCCCAAAGAGAGGCTTTACAAAGGTAAATATAGACATTTGGATGAGTATTTCTGTAGCTGTGTCTTTTGGATGGATGTGTTGTTTTGTGTAATTTTACCTGTACATATTTAACTTTTGTTTTTCCTCATTTTAACAGAATCTCCTTCAGAGTACGTTTCCTATCAGCCCAAATCTTCATTCAAGTCACTTAAGTCTGCCCGGAGACGAGAATTAGACTGTGATACTTCCTCAGAGGAGCATCCAGGAACAGGAAGTCCCAGCCCTCCTCTGCAGAGTGCTGACACACCATCATCTGCCTCCTCCCCAATCCACCAGCACACCAGCTTCAGTTCTCACGACTCTAGAATTAGCAGTGCTCCTAAAATCAACCAGCCCCCTCCTAATGGAGTTCAGCAGTGCTTGGAAAGAGCTGCAGCTGCTGCCGCAGCTCCGACCGTTGCCCAACATCATGGACCAGAACCAAATGCGGGTTTGGATCCTCGACCACCAGCTCTGCCACCTAAAGCGAGAAAAGCTAAAGCTGCAGAAGTTCCCAAAGTTTCTGAGAACTCTGACTGGGGAGATTCAGACATGGATGAAGAGACTTCTTCCAGTGGTCAGGAGAAACTGAAGGCCAAAAAGGTGCGGACTTTGTGGTTATGAATTATTACTGTAAACAAATCCAGAATTTTTAAACAGCGTTTGACATGTTAGTTGCCTTCTCCAGAGATCTATGAACTAAAACACAAAAACATGTTTTTATTGTTGTGGAACAAATCAGCTTAATGGAGCAGTACATGAATGATTCTTCTGTGGACAAGCATGTTGCATCACCTGTCAGATGCTTGGCACAAGTAACAGCTTGTTATTAACTCTTCGCCTGTCATTGCATTTACAATGTCAATACAAGACAGTTTGTACCTGTACGCTTCATGATATGACAAAAAATTTATCAAATTTTCCTCTTTTCATCACCAAATTCAACTTTCTCGCTCGGCATTTAATCACGTTTTCTTTCTGCACGTTGCTGCTTTTGATTATTCACTTTAATACCCTGTTCTCTGTTTGCAGGAAAACATCATGGAAAATGTAAATGGTAATGCCCCAGTAGTCAATAGTCTCCATCCAGGAGATTTATTTGACATTGAGCTGTCCAAAAAAGACAGCAGCCTGGGGATAAGTGTCACGGTACTGTTCGGCAAGGTTTTCACCCTCTCTTTGTTTTTGCCCCCTTTCCCGCTCATCTCATCACTGTTTCCATTGAGTTTATATTTTGTTTGGTTTATGTTCTTAACAGTGTGTTTTGTGATGTATTTTCCCAAGATTTTAAAAGATAATAAAGTCATGCAGTATCTTGAGCATCTTTACAGTAATGACCAAGTCTAGAAAGGGCTGGTTTGTGGGTTTTCTTCTGGCTTCCTTCATGACATGTTGGCTGTTGTGGAGTGATTTACTGGTGTGCCACTAATCAAAATTCTTATATCTGGTTCTTTAAACATTGATTGCCACAGTATAATTTACTTCCTAGGAAAAAATAACAAATCAACAACTGATCACTTGACCGTATGTCTTACCTGTCCAATATATTTGTTTGGAATAATCATCAGATATAGTGTAACTGTAATAATTGTATAGAAAATATAAGTATAATTAAGTTATTAAATCACATTTACAATTAAGACTGTCATCATTTAAATGACAGTGTTACATCATTATTGTTGTTTTTTAGATTTAACTCACCGTTTTGTCAATAACATTGTGTTGGAGGAATTTTGCATTCAAAACGAAATTATTGAGTGATGAATGCTTTGTTTGTTGCATTTGGAAAAATCAACCAAAATGTGTATTAAACTAACAATTTGGTTGACAAGGCAAAAAAAAGAAAAGAAGCAATCATAGTTTATTGAGTCTGAAGCTGTTTATTCATCAAAAAAAAAAAACGAAAAGGCTAATTTGAAGTCTAATGATCATCTTTGGAAATTAATATGCTAGTTATTGTGCATCTAAACCATGATTTAGTGTCGGCTCTGATGTTTAACAATTGTTAAAACATATACTCAGTTTTTAGTTATGACTTATCAATACTTGTGAAGTTCAGTTGCTTTCTGTTATGATATTGGTGAAAGTAGAGAAATTATATTCATGAGGCAAAGTTAAAAACAAAGCATTTATCATTTAGCTGTTATACCTGAAATGGAAAAACCCTCCACATCTTCCATCAGCCCCCAGAAAAACAATTTACCATTTTCGCTAATGGTTAAGAGAAAAAATTGTGTTATTTATTTATTTATTTATTTTTTGTTAGGGAGGAGTCAACACAACTGTCCGGCATGGAGGGGTCTACGTCAAAGCCATTACACCCAAAGGTGCTGCTGAACTTGATGGAAGGATTACAAAAGGTGAGCAAGTTATGTATATATATTTGTATAATGCTACAAAAAAAGCTCGAACTGAGATCAAATTAGTAAATTTTGTGACTCCTCTGGTCAGGTGATCGTGTGATAGCTGTCAATGGGAAGAGTCTAGATGGAGCCACTCATCAGCAGGCAGTCGAGGCCCTCAGAAACACGGGGCAGGTTAGTGCAGATGAGCCGTTTAACAGCCACCTAGGTGGCCTTCAACACTATGCAAATCATGTTATTTGTGCCCCAGACAGTGCACTTGTTGCTGGAGAAGGGTCCACCTGCAGACGGCACTCATGTTCCCCTCACACCTCAGGGCACTACACGATGTGCTGCCGGTGACAGCGGCCAGACAAAGGACCAGGAGCAGTTGCACGAGGCCAAAGAAAAATCAGATTATAGCTTTGTCACACAAGGTGAGGCAACAACAACCAGCGGGAATATATTTCTACCTAAATTTGAATAACTTATTTTAATGCACCCCAACACATCCATTAATGCCACCTGCAGCCACTTTAAGCTCTGTGAAATGTTTACTTCCTATACAAACATCGATGGTTTTGAAGGGAAACACTCGGTACTGATGATTTTGGTCAGCAGTTTTTCAGCACCGTTTACACTGAGACTGTTTGTTCTCACTCTGAACAAAGTAACTTTAGTTTGTAATCCCATTTAAGGGAAAAAAAAAGAACGAGCGTGTGTGCACTAGCTATTAGCTGCACATTGGTGCTTATTTAGAGCTGAGTGGGTGGTCAGGATGTGTTGTGCTTTCCTAGAACTGAGCATTTGTTTTCTGTAACTACTCATTGATAAGCAGCATCTGATAGTAGTTACTGTTTCCTTGGAATTATTTTAGTAATTTTTGATTGAGCACAAAAACATTTAGTTTCCATGGTGCAGTTACTCAGAAAGATACTTATATGTATTCGTATGTTACTGAAGTCTTTGGATTTTATTAAGAAAGTAATTTCAAACAAAAAGAGCGGTTGGATCAGTTATATTAGTTGTACTGTTTTATTCCCTTCCTGTGTTCATCCTTATAGTGTTGCAGAGTTATGATGGAGAGTGTCTGTTCATAAAAATCATATCTTAATAGAAAATAAGGGCGTCACCATGATAGGCTCTTGTGTGGGATTGAACCATTCTGCCAAGAGTTAGGAAGTTTGCATTAGCACTTAAGCTATTTAGTTTTTATATGTCCACATTTATTTGAGTTTAGGTTTTCCTTTCATTCTCCTAAATGTTCAATAAACCAGTAAATTGGTGTTCAGTACTAAAAGCCACAACTTTAGATTTAGAATGTGTTTCACATTTAGTTTGATAATAAATTATTGAAGCTAAGCTAGTTGCACACTTCAAAACCATGAGGATTTTAAAGTTTTTGTTCTTATGTATTATGCAGGGTTGTGATGTAGGTTTCATGTTGGTTTCCAACTGCATTCCATGCAGGATTTAGGGGGCTTGAGGCCGAGTACACAGCTTGCCTGTTAAACACTGGACTTGTTTTTCTAGACAGACCCACATTAATACATCAAACAAACAGGACATTTCTGCATATGCATGTGTTTTTCCCAACAGAAAATGTGTTTGAAGTGTGTCTCCTGAAGAACACGTCAGGGCTGGGCTTCAGTTTTAGTCGAGAAGAAGATGTTCCTGATGAACCCCGTGGCTCCAGCATGGTGAGGGTTAAAAAGCTATTTCCCGGCCAGCCGGCTGCAGAGAGTGGTCAAATCAATGTGGGTGATGTCATCTTGCGGGTCAATCAAAACCCTCTCAAAGGACTTTCACAACATGTACGTAATTTACTTTCCCTTGTGCCTAATAAATTGAATTACAAATCAAGTTTTTAAGTTGTTGTTTTTTGTTTTTTTTCTTACCTTTTGTGAACACATAGGAGGTCATATCTACTTTGCGAGGAACAGGACAGGAGGTGACGTTGCTCCTCTGTAGACCTGGACATGGCATTCTTCCTGAGATGGACACTTCAGCCTTGGTGAAACATTAAATTAAGGCTTACTTTTCTTCATAATAACATAATTTTTAAGAAATTAGTAAAAACTTAAATTTAAACATAATCCTTCTCAGACCCCCATGCCTTCGCCGAGAAAGAAGCCAGTAACCCCTGCAGAGCTTAGCCTCAGTTTGGGCACGACCACTTCTCCTGGTACAACAAGGAACAAGAACCAAAACCTTGTGGAAGAGGCTCTGGAAAGACTGCAGCTAAAAAACCCCGGTCGACACAACAGCTACAGCGACAGCACTGATGGGGATGAGGAAGTGGAAGAGGCCTTCAGTCCAAACACTTTAGATCACAGCAAGCAGACCTGGGAGCGGAGTGTTTATCAAACCCCTGGCAGCAACCTGGGACTAGGAGGGTATGACAGCAGTGGTCAGTTGGATAGCACCTTCCACTCAGCTTTCTATTCCCCAAACCTGTCAAAGACAAGGTCAGACCTCAGCCACAGGTACCTAATCTCATAAGTAAAATAACAGATTAACCAAAGCTGTTAACATTATCATTATTTCTTTGGTATTTTTATGCAGTATATGGCATATAATTTCTGTCTTTGTGAACATTTTGATAGGTGTCCTTCATCACCTGATCTAGAACCAGCCTCTCTGCCTGTGCCATCCTCTGCAGCTGCTCCAAGCCCAGACCCCCTGCCTCCTCCAATGCCCCTACCCTTAAACTTCAACGTGCCTGGCAACGGACAAGACATGGAGGAATTTGTCCCAGTAAGAATTGGATATTAATAACATATGTAATCTGACAATAGCCAGACAAAGGGGTACCATTTATATGTGGATTTAAATTTTTTTCTACAAAAGTTATTATTGTTATAAATATATACTTTTTTGTGTGTGTGTTAGGAAGCAGAGCTAAAGATCTCGTTGGTGAAGTCAGAAAAGGGCAGCCTTGGCTTCACCCTGACAAAAGGCAATGATCACGGGTGTTACATCCATGACATCATCCAGGATCCAGCCAAAGGAGATGGAAGGCTCAGACCTGGAGACCGAATGATCACGGTACCAATTTATCACATGTCTTTTTTTTTGTTTTTATTTGTTTTGTTTGTTTTAATTTTTTTCAGCATTTATTTTTCTCTAAGTGAACATCACATTAAAAAATTATTATTCAAGGAATTATTGTAGAATAAGCTTTTGTTTTGAGATGTGGCTAACAAGATGAATATAATTTTATCATTCATCTAATACAATTTAATTTGATTAAATTTAAATCAAGAAAGAAAACATCCACAAAAGCTATAACACATTGAATAAAATTAAAATACTCTTGATCTTAATCTGTAAGTTTTCCAAACTGTTAAACTGCCCTCTTTAACCCGAAATTCCTATTTTTATCAACAGGTGAACAACACAGATGTGAGTGATATGGGACACTCTGAGGTGGTTAATCTTGTGCGTGCTGCGCCTCGGGTGGTTGACTTGGTAGTGGGGAGGATCCTTGAGGCTCCCAAACCCCCCATAGAGGCCCATCTGCTGCCTGACATTTGCTTCAAGAACAAAAAAGAGCCACTAGGTAAGAAGCTGCTTTCATTTACAGGCTATAAAAAGAAAAAATGTATGAGTTTATGTCCATTGTTCATTGTCAAATCTAAATTTATTCCTTTTTTCTTTTACTCTTTGTTGTGTCCTCAGGGTTGGTCTTAGACGGTGGTAGCGACAGTATATACAGGGTCTTATTTGTAAAAGACATACCACCTGGTTCACTGGCCTCAAAAGAAGGAAGCCTGAAGCCACTTGATCTAATCCACTACATCAATGGTGCTCCAACCCAGGACCTGACTCTGAACGAGAGCTCAAGACTGTTGGAATTTTCCCTTGGTGACCTCGTGCTCAAGGCAACAAGGTAATGAGAACTAATGAATGACATGTAGCCTGGGTAAAATCCGGCTTCTTGGTTTTCATCAAAGGAAGTTCAACATATATACAATCATTTAAAACACATTTTTTCACTCTTTATTGATATTTTCACAGGGATGGAATGCCTGTTTCTCCTGAACAGAAAAGTGTCTCTTTTCTTAACAACATTAGCTCCAAGATGCCATCCAGCATGAATGGTTTGTGCTCTCCTTAAAGACATTTTAATGTTGTTTTTTTTTTCTTTTATCTGTCATTTAATCATAACTTTGTTTTCTGTTCAAGGGTTACTTCAAGAGGAAGATTCCAAAGATACAGAGAGTCTTACTGCACTTTGTCCTTTAGAGGTGGGTTAGGAAATACATCCAAATTTTCTTGCTCTGTCATCTTATGGCATTTTCCCTGTGAGGTTGTTAGAAATAAATTGTGGTGGTGTGTTCATGGCTCTTTACAGTGAGTTGTAGTGGTTTAATGTTAATTTCACATTTGTTTGCTGCAAATGCAGGAAGATATTATAAAGCTGGATCTGGAGAAGCCTCAGTCCGGAGGTCTGGGTTTCTCTGTAATTGGAGGGGAACGGGGGATCTTTGTTAAATCCCTCATGCCAGGAGGAGTAGCAGAGTCCTCAGGCAAGCTGCAAGTCGGAGACAGGCTGCTGAAAGTGAGCTTAATAAAATTTGTTGTTGAGAATTTTAAAACATTTCTTACTCAAACGTCTTTTTATTTTATGTTTTTTTTTACGTCACTCATTTATGTGAGTCATTTGAGGTTAAGTTTCTCTTAAGTTAACTTAAGAGACTTAAGTTAACTTAAGTTTAACTTAATCCACTTAAGTTTCTCTGTATGTTTAAGACAATACACACCTTCCCTGAGAGTTTCAACAGCAACTGTCCTCATCTTGTAGGTGAATGAAGAATTAATGACAGGAGTCTCCCACACTAAAGCTGTCACCACCATCCGTAAAGCCAGAGGCCTGGTACGTCTTATTGTATCAAGACCTCCTGACCAGAACTCAAACACCTACCTGGCCTATCTTCCCATCAACTCTGACAAGTTTAATGGCAACACAGGTATAAAGACATGTCTAGTTGTTTTCATTTACTGAAATTAGATCACAAGTAGTCATTATTCTGTTAATATCTTGATGCATTCTGCTTTTGTTAATGTTTCAGAATTGAGTGAGGACAGTGGAGTGAAGAGTAAGCTGTGTACTCCACATGATGAGCTTAAATCAAGCAGCATCCCTCCTATACCACCAATAGGTAATATTTACTTCACAGAATAAGTTGTCCAATTTGATTTAAAAAGTTAAAGTTCTCAAATGATAAATGTGTATTCTTTCCATTTCCATGTCTGACAGACTATGAGGATGGTCCACTGGAGCTGAATACTGAGACGGAGCAGACTGCAGAGCTTTCAGAGGATACTGACTGTGATGGATGGTCTTTACCTGAAGACTCTCCTGTGGTATAAATAAAAAAAAAAAACAGACATGAAAAAACACTGCTTTAAAATATTTTTTGTTAAATAAACAAACAATTCTTTTAATCGATACAGAATTCCCGGAAAGTGACGTGGAACGAGGAGTGTGTTGATGATCCAAGGAATGAAAAGTATTTTGTTTGTTTTTTTAGGATATACACTTATCATATTTAGGATTATATGCTGTAAATATGTTAATTCTATTTCTGCTGAATCACCAGTTATCTGCAGATGGGGGCTGGGCCGCCTGAGGAAGATGAGCTCACATGGGGAAGTGATGAACTGCCCATTGAAAACATGAACTCCAAATTGAAAGATGGTAACAGACTTTTTCTCATCTCTACGTTTATCTTCTTTTGTCAGTGTTTGAATGTGAGTGAAAAAGTTCTCATAGTTGACTAATAAAAGGTTTTTGAACATTAATTTTCTAAATTAAACTTTTTATTTCCATCACTTTATCTTGAACAGACGGGGCAATCATCACAGAGGAAGAGCTGACCTCTTTACCCCTTGTCAAAGTGGTCCCTGATGGTCAGTACACGGGACAGAGGCTCAATACTGTGGTCCGCATGATGAGGGGCCTTTTGGAGCAGAAGGTCCCGCTGCAAGAATTTGAAGTGAGACTCTTTTAATCCAGCACTGACTATCAATGTTTAATTCATTCGATATAATTAGCTCATTGGCCGTTTATGAGTGTAATTCAAATGATATTGTGTGGCCAGGATTTACACATAACCCCCTAATTCAAACTGCTTCAAAGATGGCACTGCACCTCTTTTGTTCGTAGTTGTCAGAAGCAAAAAATTGCAAAAATACATGGATTTCTGTCATTTTAGGTAAGATGAAATTCTGCTTTCCTCCTTCGCAGAATCTTCAGAACCTCCAGCCACTGGATGACTGCTTAGTCGGGCAGACTAAGGAGAACAAGAAGAAGAACCGCTACCAGAACATTGTTCCCTGTAAGAAACAATAAAAAGATATTTTTTTACATTATGAATGCAACAGATTTTTATGATTTATTTTGTAAGGGCAGATAAACATTCACATGGCATAATGCTGATATGCAACACCCATCCATATAAGAGCATTTTCAATACTTTTTTTTCTAAGAATTTCACCAAACAAGCAGGTTACAAAATTATCAGATATGATTTGATTTTTACGTTTATATCTTCTAGTTGATACAACTCGCGTTTTGCTTGGCAAAGATGGCGGTTACATCAACGCCAACTTCATTAACATGCCAGTGAAGGACGACAACTTCATGTACATCGCCTGCCAGGGACCTTTGCCCACCACACTGGGTGACTTTTGGCAAATGGTCTGGGAGCAGAAGTCCAATGTGATTGCTATGATGACCCAGGAGGTCGAGGGAGGAAAAGTGAAATGTCAGCGGTACTGGCCCGACACGCCGATGACAGCAGAGATGGCAGATGACAGGTTGCAGATAATGCTAATCAAAGACCAACATCTGGACAACTTTGTCATCCGAATCATTGAGGTCAAAGATGTCCAGGTGAACCTATTTTTTTTTTTTACTTCTATTATATCCTAACCTTCTTCAATACGTTAAATGGACACATAAACATGAGTGTGTCTCGTTTTCCAGACTAATGAGATCCAGCGTGTAACTCATCTGAACTACACCGGATGGCCTGACCATGGGACGCCCTCACAACCCGAGCAGTTGCTCATGTTTATATCCTACATGAGGCACGTTTATCGATCCGGACCCATAATCACACACTGCAGCGCAGGCATTGGCCGTTCAGGGACCCTCATCTGTATAGACGTGGTTCTGGGCCTCATTAGTAAAGATGCTGACGTAAGTTTGACAGTCTTTGTTATTTATTGGTAAACTTCTTTTTCAGACTACAGTCTAATGAAATATTTTTCCTTTAGTTCGATATTTCAAATGTCGTAAGGAATATGAGACTTCAGAGACACGGAATGGTCCAGACGGAGGTAATTTAATTTGTTACGAAGCTCAACCAGAGTGTTTGGGATAATTTATCACTGTGGCTCACATGTTTTCTCACTGTCTCCTTCTATCTTTTACAGGATCAGTATATTTTTTGCTACCATGTGATCCTCTATGTCCTCAGATGCCTTCAAGCAGAGGAGAACATCTCAGGATAGTAGAAACAACATATCGCTGTAACATAGATGCCGGGCGACTCTTTCACAAGACCAAAACAGAAGGGTTAACACTGGCAGAAGCTGCCAAATTACACTACATTTTTAAATGCCTTAAACTATTCAGTTCCTTCATAGGGAGTCCTTTTAAGAGGCCTATATTTTTATGTTTGCTTTTTACATTTTCTCTGGCTGCTGCTACTTTCAATGCATTTATGCAAGCTGCTGATTGTACTGTCACTTACCAGAATACTTTTTATTATTTTTTTTCCCCCAGACTCCCAAATATTTTAAGATGGTTACAGAATGATAAATGATTTCAAATTTTATGTGAAACTTTTTGTGTATTTTGAAGCCTATTTTGATGCTGGAACATGCCTTGACAGAATACTATGTCAGTATTTGCTATGTAAATCTGTTATACAGTAACTGCTCACTGCCTGAGGCAAATTATGAAATTTAATGTGTACATATTCATCTCCTGAAAATTAAAGTGGATACATTTTAAGTGCTATGTGAAGGAATGTTTCTTTTAAAAATGGCAAAGCAAAAAAGGGTAAAATGTAATTGTCTCTTGCACACACCAAAAACAATGTAACTGTCTACAAGTATTGTAGTTTTGCAGGTAGTAGCAGCAGAGGTGTCTTCTACCACTGACCACCATGATGGTGTCAAAAATGTCTGACTTTTCATTGCAAAACAAGTAAAAACAGAGTTCATGATAATTGGAGTTTTAATTATCTTTTAATTAAGCTAAAGAAAATGAATAAATAAACAAGACCTGCATTGCTCATTATATTGGGTAGCTTACCAGATTCCGCTGACATGCAGAACTCTATTTCCATTAAAGACATCTTTCCCAAATGTTCATTCCTTCATTGACAAGGTATCAGTCTGTGGCTGAAGGTGCTCTCCCGAAACACCTTAAAGGTACAGATTGTTAGAATTACTGACATCAGTGGTGAAGATGGGCGTAGAAATTACAGTTGGCCAAAATTCTTCCAGACATTAACATGTTTTCATCTGCGAGCAAATCCACTGGCTTTAGATGCAGTGACAACTACTGCAGGTAACTACTTAAACATTGTGTATATGTGAACTGTCATCTTCTATGTTCCTTTTAAGGCATTACTTATCCCAAACAGTGCTCTAGCACCTAGTGATGGGTAGATGATGCCTCATGGACTGTGTGGCACTATTTAAATTCAAACTAAAATCTAAAGAATGAAAGATTATTTCCCTGCAGGAGAACATCCAGAACCTGGAGAGTGAGAGGGATAGAGCTTCTACTAATGAAGGGAAAAAAATCCAGTGAGCTTAAGTGCATAGTGGATAAAGATAGCCAGCTCAAAGACCTACTCGGCAAAAGCGATAAGCAACTCAGCAGGGCCACGAAAAAGAGTCCTGTCAGAAAGTACGACACCCAAGAAATTGAGTCGGCTCTGAAAGAATGCTAACAAAACTTCCAACTACTCATCCAACAGAAAATTGAGCTTCAGGTAGGTGGCCTCACACAGTAAAAATAAGGCCTGCAGACCCGAGAGTGGCATATAAGAATAATTTCAGAAACTCATTATGAGGGAGAATCAAATGAAAAATATGTGGTTGAGCATTTTGGAGAATGAGACTATAACCATGGCACTTTGTGTGCACAACCACTCACCCCCGATCTTATCCTTTACCTTTATAACCCTCTTTGTGCCTCTTTTTAACCTATTAGTTGTTCTCATGCTCTTACCCCTTTACCTTATCCCTACCAATTTCTTCTACCTATTACTTGTATCCTCTCATTATACCCTTTTTAACTCCTACCCCTTCCTCACCATCTTACAAATGGATGAAGATTATGTGCTGAATGAAAGAAAGCTATATAATGCTTCTAAGTCACTACTACTACTTGCTCGACTGGGTATTATGGGTCGAGGTTCTAATTGTTTGTCACAATCACCCCCTGGTGGATGAATATTTAAATTACAGTGAGCCACAGAAAAACTAGAGATGCAACCTTTTGATTTTATGAGGTAACTCTCCACAACCAAGAAGATAAAAGGTCACATACTGTGGAGAGGAGTTTATTCTCACCTTGGAATAGAGCTTTCTCTGATAAATTAAAGCGTAATCTGGAATTTACATTAAATATTTTGTCTTACATTTACTGTAACAACAGCTTGCTAATCTTTCTGAAAGGAATCCTGGTACTGTGTTTTCATAATGAAGTACATCTGAAGCAAAACAACTAACATCAGCAGTGCTTCTAAAGGTTTACTACTGTTCAAAGAAGGTGGCCTTTGTACGTGAAATTTATTAACTGTCTTATGTGGAGCTATCCACTTTCTTGTGGTGTTTCCTCTCATTTGATGTTGTGTCAGCCTGAACATGGAATATTTACTACAACAAAAGAGGACTACAAGGTGGTTGAAAACAGAAGGTGTTATTCTAAATATTGAACTATAATATTTCATAATAACAGAAAACTCAAATTCAAACTTTCTACTCAAAATAAAATGTTAAATTTTGAATAACTCTCCAAATCTGCACATGTTAAACACATGTACAAATCCAAACATACAACCCCCTATTTACCTTGACATAAAAAAATAAAAATAAAAACTCGTCACAGATGGAAATTAAAAATTGGATTTCTGTACATATAGAAAAAGGAATTAGTGTTAACTGGATAAAAAAAAAGGTACATACATTGTGTTAATCTATTGACATTCCCTGCGCTGATCTTGATGCACGTTCAGGTCAAAATTATTTATCCAGCTTGCTTTTAATGATAAAATGGAAACGGAAATGAGGACAGTAGAATCGGATGTGACGTACGATCTTCTGGATACCTGTTTAATGGCAGCGTACACATTGGCCACGCTTGCCTTTTAAAAACAGCACTTTTCCTGACTTTTCTCAACTTATCAGACTTTTTTTTTCTCCAGCCATGTCTGGGCGACAAAACAACAAATTACCGAATAATTTGCCACAACTTCAGAATTTGATAAAGAGAGATTCGCAGTCTTATGTTGATGAGGTACGTGTGGTTAGCAAATAATGCTAAGGTTTTTAGCTTGAGGTTTAGTACTATTGTAATGACTAAAATATGGCTGTTCGTGTGCTTTAAATAGTTTTCACAGCAGTACCGGCACTATCAGTCCAATGTGCAGATCTTCAAACTGCAGCCTGACAAACCGAACAAGGAACTGGCAGAGCTTGTTATGTTTCTTGCTCAGGTAAAGTAGCAGTCTCTGGAGTCTGATGTGCTGCAATAGTTCTGTCATTAAACGCCTTCTGCTCTCCAGGTTGGTCACTGCTACACGGAGCAGCTGTCAACATTTCCAAAGGAGCTGTCTGAATTATTAATGACTTACCACACGGTCTTGGAGCCTGAGCTACGAATGGTAAGACCTGACACTTCTAACTACAGCATGCTTATATGACTTGCTTCCCTTTAGCGCAAATTACTTGAAATGTGTTCATGGTGTTCCTTTGTGCTTGACAGACCTTCTGCAAAGCGCTGATTCTTCTGAGGAATAAGGATCTAATAGAACCCACGAGACTCCTGGAGCTGTTTTTTGAACTGCTGCGATGTCATGACAAACTGCTTAGGAAGGTCAGGCCACTCAGTCCTCAAATACATTTAAATGACACATTTAAAAAAATATATATTACGTGCCGGTTCTGTAAGTAGCTGTAGTGTATAACAATATGGTAACTACAAAGTCATATATTTAAGTAGAATATCCCAGTGACAGTTGTTTTGGGGTTACTGTCCTTTGTTTTGTTATATTTGCTTTCAAAGAGCCAGATTTTATTGTAAACTTCTGAAGTGGTCCTGTGTGCAAGGTCTCTAGTCTTTTTGATAAAATTTCTCTAATTGTGGGCTGCTTCTTCACTCATTTTAGATAAAGTCCTTGTACCTAAGCATTTTCAAGTATTAAAAAAGAATTTAACTCAACAGATGATGCAGTGTTGTGTCTACACGCAGCAGACAACTTAGCAGGAATCCAATTTTACATTGTATTTCTAAGGACTTGTTACTAGCAGTCTGTCACAGAGACATAATATACTTATTTAGGTGCATGATGCATCATAAACATTTACTTATTTTCCTTTTTTCTCTCCACAGACTCTATACACACACATAGTAGCAGACATAAAAAACATCAATGCAAAACATAAAAACAATAAAGTCAACACGGTAAGTACTCAGTGTTTGACTGATTGCAATATGCGATGAATTGTCATTAAATTATTATATAAATTATAATGCTCTTTGTTACAGATGTTACAGAATTTTATGTACACCATGCTGAGAGACAGTAATCCCATTGCTGCAAAGATCTCTTTAGATGTGATGGTTGAACTTTATAAAAGGAACATTTGGTGAGTTGAAATAAATATAATTCTTTTTTTGGATGCTTTTGTTACTTATTATTAATAGTCTGATGTGATCTTTTTAATGTCACAGGAATGATGCTAAAACAGTTAACATCATTACAACAGCATGCTTCTCCAAGGTGACTAAGGTGGGTTTTGTTGGGTTTTTTTCCCACTTGAAAATCAAATCTTTGCTTAACTTCTTTATAGTAAATGGAGAGTACTGCATGTGTTTATTTCCATACCATCCCTTTTGCCTTGTTTAGATTCTTGTTGCTGGCCTTAAGTTCTTCCTGGGCAAAGATGAAGAAGATGACAAGGAGAGTGATTCGGAATCAGAGGCGAGTAACAAACATGAACTTGGTCAAAGTAATCGCTGGTTAAAAAAAAAAAGAAAAAAAGGAGAATCTTGCCAGCTAATGTGAGTTTCTGAAGTTTTGTTGAAATCTTGTCAATCTGCAGAATGAGGGACCATCAGCGCGTGATCTGATGGTGCGATACTCCACCGGCAAGAAAACCTCCAAAAACAAGAAGAAGCTGGAAAAGGCCATGAAAGTACTCAAGGTACTTCAGTGGTAACTTTCAAAAAAGGCTCTACTGATTAACATCTTTGCTCAGATGAGTCCCATTCACAGTTGTATCTCCATTTCTTGACAGAAACACAAGAACAAGAAAAAAGCTGAAGTCTTTAACTTCTCTGCAATTCATCTCATTCACGATCCTCAAGGTAGACTCGCCTGTCCATGCTGCAGCTGAACATGTCTACAGGCATTAAAGTAACAGTTTACAGAGCTTGAAACTATTAAACGTCTCCTCTTGTTAAGATTTCTCAGAGAAACTCTTGAAGCAGTTGGAAGACTCTAAGGAGCGCTTTGAAGTGAAGATCATGATGATGGAGCTCATATCCCGTTTGGTTGGAATCCATGAGGTTGGTCTGCTTACAGGCTCTTTTATTTAGTTGTTGTGCTTGTGGTTCTTTGTGTAAGCACTTTCTAGAGTCTTTTATAGTGAGCATATACTTAATATTATCTTCCTTCTGCAGCTCTTTGTCTTCAATTTCTATCCCTTCGTCCAGAGGTTTCTGCAGCCTCATCAGAGAGGTGAGATTTGTCTTTAAGTAATTGGACTCTGATGATGATGCATTTCTAACAATGTGCTGTCTTTGCAGAGGTGACAAAGATTCTCTTGTGTGCTGCCCAGGCTTCACACCAACTTGTGCCTCCTGAGGTACTTTACAGATTTAGTCTGTAAATTAAGTAGATTTAACTTGATAGTGTAAAACTGTTCATCCTTTTACACCTTGTAGATCATCGAACCTGTGATCAAGACCATTGCCAACAACTTTGTGACGGACAGGAACTCTGGGGAGGTTATGACTGTCGGGTAAGACCACGCTGTGTCTGTTTTCTGGTTGGACTTACAGTGAGGAAAATAAGTATTTGAACACCCTGCTATTTTGCAAGTTCTCCCATTTGAAACATGGAGGAGTCTGAAATTTTCATCGTAGGTGCATGTCCAGTGTAAGAGACATTATCCCCCCCCCAAAAAAACCTGAAATCAAAATGTATGATTTTTTTAACAATTTATTTGTATGAGACAGCTGCAAA
>JBAMHW010000021.1:9593333-9625492 GCA_037177495.1 Rhadinocentrus ornatus | reverse complement strand
CCCCCCCCCCCCCCCCCCCCCCCTCCCCCCCCCCCCCCCCCCACCCCTACACAACCCCACCCCCCTTTCCTCTGCCCCCCCTCAACAACCAAACCTAGAATACTGATTAATCTGCCTACAACTGTATGAGAGATTCTTTTTCTTGTGGCACAAAGTGCCATGCATGTCTGCAATAAAACATGAAGTGTTGCAAAGGAAAGATAAAAACAAGTCAGTGACATTGGAATAAAAAGTTGTAATCAATCATCTCCCACATAAACAACATGCACAGAATGTCTAATCATAAAAGAGATCTGTTCTGGGTTATAGCATTGCACTCAGGTTTGGCACTTCTTAAAATACAAATAATGATAAATCCTAATTATATATTCCATCAAATACACATCTTATTGAGTTGGTTCTAGTTCATTCTGCAAGGATAATATAATAATAAACAACGTCAATAACAAAAATATGATAACATTTTTATAGAAAGTTAATCAACTTAAATTCAGTACATGTTTTGCTATTATGAAATATTGTGTTTATTATGAATTTTCACATGTAATAAAGTATGAATTGTATTCTGAAAATGCACCAGCTTATTTCTCTGTATATATGCTTCCTCAGGGGTTTTGTTCTGTGTTGGTGGCCGGGGAGGTTCTGGTGACCCATTTCGGAGCATTGAATGCTATTCTATCACTAAAAACAGCTGGTTCTTTGGTCCTGAAATGAATAGCAGACGGCGGCATGTGGGTGTAATATCTGTCGGAGGTAAGAGGGGCTTATTATGACAAAACTACAGAAGGTCAAATAAGTCTGGTTTAGAAAATAGGGTGTTTTTGCTCTACACTGAATAAAACACTACCTAGACACATAGCTGTTTAATGATGTGTCACTAGTAATTATTTTCAAGAAGATTTAGCTTCACACGTATTTTTTATTGTTTTTTAGGCAAAGTTTATGCTGTTGGTGGCCATGATGGTAATGAACACCTAGGAAACATGGAGATGTTTGATCCCCTCACTAACAAGTGGATGATGAAAGCCTCTATGAACACCAAAAGGTGCACAGACAGACTGTATTGAAATATTTTAAAATCAGTTTTCTCTACATTCTGTTGTTTCATTTAACTTGTTTAGTTCGAAGTAGATCAGATTGTTCTTAAATAACAAATTTCTTTCAAGAGCCGTTTTTCTTCTACTGTCCCTTTTACCGTGTCTAGTGCAACTATCTGTTTTGAGCAAGGATCTGTGTTTCAGGAGGGGTATAGCTTTGGCAGCTCTTGGCGGTCCTATATATGCTATTGGAGGTTTGGATGACAACTCCTGCTTTAATGATGTGGAGCGTTATGACATTGAAAGTGACAGCTGGAGTGCTGTAGCCCCAATGAACACACCCAGAGGAGGGGTGGGATCTGTTGCTTTGGGGGTAAAAACTAATTAGCAAAGTTAGCATTTCATGTCTGTTATGTGATTTGTTCTGTCTTTCATCGAGTTGTATCCTCTTCCTGTCAGAGTTACGTGTATGCAGTGGGTGGAAACGATGGCGTGGCATCGCTGTCCAGTGTGGAACGGTTTAATCCTCACCTAAACAAGTGGACAGAAGTCAGTGAGATGGGCCAACGACGGGCTGGGAATGGAGTCAGCAAACTCAATGGCTGCCTCTATGTAGTGGGTGAGAGGATGGTGGTGATCTGTGTTCATCACTTTGGTTTTGATCCCGTAGAAAGTCAGATAATGTTTGTTGGAGTCATGAAGAGCATTCCTAAGATGGTTTGCAAATGGGTGCTTTTCTGATACACCCAAATCACATGCTTTTAAGTTCACACCCTTCAGTTTTATGTTCAGTGGCGTGAATTAAGACAAAAGTTAATGTTTATTTGATAACTGATTCACAGAGGATGATAATTTTATTACACTGCTGGAATTTTAATTTTTAGCATTTTCTTTCTGTCATATCACCACATAAAGCAAACAAAAAACAAGAGTACATAAAGTTCTCGTGTTACTTGTTTGATTATTAATGTAATTCTACTCAAATTGTTACGCTAGAACATGTTGCAGTTTAATGTTTGAACATCATCTTTCACAACAATATTTGTCTTTCCTGTGATCTTTATTAGGTGGTTTTGATGACAACTCACCCCTGAGCTCTGTAGAGCGCTTTGACCCACGAATGCACCGCTGGGAGTACGTGTCTGAGCTCACCACCCCACGCGGTGGTGTTGGGGTTGCTACTGTAATGGGGAGAGTGTTTGCAGTTGGGGGACACAATGGAAACATATACCTGAACACAGTGGAGGCTTTCGAGCCAAAAATGAACAGGTGAAGAGGATCGCTTCAAAACACCTACCTTAAAATGTGATGACAAATTGAACATAGCATTATTAAAGCATTCAGCAGAGTTAAGCCTAGCCAACATCAGCTGATCCTCACATAGAGCACTGCACTCACTTTCTATTCAAAGTGTCATGCTTATCATTGAGTCTTTGCATATCATATGTTGTCATTTTTAAAATGTTGGCCAGCTTTTTCTACAGTTGAGCAATTTCTATGATCTGTCTGGAGTAGCACTGCAGAAATAGTCTATCTCGCCAAGTCTTACAATCTTATATTCAGCCAAAAAGTCTTATTTAAACTTGTTTTTGAGGTTATACATTAGGCAAGAGCAGAATGTGTGAGATTGTTGATCAGGCTTGGAGCGTTTTTATTACTTAGTTACTAAAATGAGTTATTTTACACACATATCAAACTGTATCTCTCACACACTGGTTGATTTTTTAACAAAAACTAGTTTCAAGACCTCCCAGCACCAGCTTTCACACACTGCTCTAATTAGCTGATAAAGCCTAATATATAAGGAAAAAACATTTAAGTTGTGGAAATTCAAACGATAGTCATGTGACATAATCTGCCAGTGCAGAAAGATAATTAGGCTTGGTAGGATTTCCTGAAATAAAACATTTCTAGACTTTGGACAAGTGAGCAATATCTTTAAAAAAGTGGTGAAACACTCATTCCAAGTCCTTATTGAAGTAAAAACAAACTAAAATCTAACCAGTCAATGCTTCTTTCAATGTGGTTTTTCTCATTTTGAGAGAAAATATCTTAAAACAAGATTAACTAAACAAGAATTCATGAAGCAAGTTAAAGTTTGTACCTGTTTAAAACAACCAGCGTGTTGTTGGTTTGTGACATGTTGCTGTAAAGTGATGGTTAAGGCTGGAGCACAAAGGTGGGGAGTGTGTTTCTTTAGCCCTGGGATCCTACTGGGCAATAACCGCTCCAGGAATGTAGATAATAAATGTCAGTGTGCCTTTAAAATGAATCAGAAACAAATCTGATTTTTTAAAGGTCAGAGAGTTACAAAGATATTATTTGTTTGGAGTCAATTTATTTATTTATTTTTTATATAATTTCAGGAAATCTAACCAAGTGTAATTATCTTACTTTACTGGCGGATTATTTCACTTAATTATAGTCTGAATCTTCTCAAGTTCAGAGTTTATTTCATTAGCTTATTTTATTTGTGTGTCTTTATTGTTTAGATGGGAGCTGGTGGGCTCTGTGTCCCACTGCCGGGCCGGCGCTGGAGTCGCTGTGTGTTTGTCTCACGTCAGCCAGATCAGAGACGTCGGCCAGGGCTCCAGCAATGTGGTGAACTGTATGTGATGACAATCCCATGTCGTACCAGGTGACTGCCTGCCAGGTCACCGTCAGATCTGATCATTGTACAAGCACACAACACAAAGCACACAGACTAACGTTACTGTTATGGCCGAGCATGAGCATCTCGCTGAAGGCTAGTGCTGAGTTGGCACAAAACGAGGAATGAGGAATATTCGCGCGAATTTCCACACTTGAAACCTGAAGTGACACAATGACATGTTTAAGTCATGTTTCCAGACTCCTGCTGGTACTTAAAATCATTGATGTAGTATTTTGTACTGTATTTTCTCCTGATTGTTGGCATTTGACATAATTTTCCCTTTTTGTAAGGGACAATAGCAGCAGAGTTTTTAAGACAAACCTTTTGAGAATAATTGGAGCTAGTATGAACGAGTTTCTTGTCTCTAAAAAGCTCTGCACTTGTTGTTCTCCATGATTGATATTTACCAGCTTTGACATCTTCAGTTCTGTGAAAATGGATATAAAGCTTCACATAGATAAGCTAAGATCTCCTGTGAGTTTGCTTCAGGATAAGCGCGCATCTTACTGTAGTTTGACTTTTTGAAGCTGTGTCTGAGATTTTCTTTCTGCAGTTCTATCTGGACTGTGCCGTTAATATGTTTTGAAAAATCATTTTAAGCTCCTTGAGTCGAAGCAGTCCTCAGTTGAGGTTTGAAAAAGTCTGGGAATCTCACTCCGAGCGCCAAACAGATACTGTTTGACAGATCCGATTCAATTGCCTGCTGAATGCGTGTCGCTTTATTTACTTTAACACCATAACTGAGAAAGGTGTCACACCTCTACATGACGGTCGGGCAGTGATCAGAGCAATATGGTGCAACGCTACTTCTATCCTAGTTTTACCCGACTGAGCAGATCAATCTAACATTTGTTGTTTTGGTTTTTTTTTCGATAGCTGGACTGTCAGAAATCCTAATTACTTTGCTTTATGAGATTTAGCCAAGGTTTGTGTCTGCAGATAGTCCCATAATATTTCAATGTATGGACATTTTTGTATTGTTAAATTGGTGTATCTTTGATATTATTCTTTACTATAATATTATCTATTGTTGTGCACTATTTTCTTAGAATAGATGTGAAGTCTGAATATATTTTTGTCTGAATTAGAAAATTTCATGTTAAGTTTGAGGATGTTATTTAACGGACAATCTCCGCAATTCTGGCAGTTTAGTTTTGAGAGCAGTGACACAAATAACTTTTGAACAAATTATATTTACAATTTGTACAGTAAGAAATGCATATTATTACGCTATTTGTGAGCCACTGGTGCGAATACTATCAACCATTTTTACACCAAATATGAAGCCAACTTTGTCTTTTTTAAACTTGGATATGTAAGCCTTGTGTTGTACTTTTGACTGCTTCCTTCTTGTGCTATATTTACATGACATTGGTATAAATTGGTACAATAAAGTTATGTGTAAAGTTCACTAATGGGATTCCTCTGTTTTGTTTTGTTTTTCCTTGTATCGGTTTGACTTCTAGGAGATTTTCTCAACAATCAGGTTTGTTGTAATGCCCCTTTTATAAAAGATTATTTTATTGTGCACAACACTCATTAAATGTACATGTTTCTGTACATGGGGCGGGGTGGCTCGGCAAGGTAGAGCAGTTGTCTTGTAACCTGAGGGTTGCCAGTGCAATCCTCATGCGAGTTCATGTTGAGGTGTCCTTGGGCAAGACACTGAACTCCTAATTGCTCCTGATGGGTCCTGGTGAGCGCCTTGCATGGCAGCTACCGCCATCAGTGTGTGAATGTGTGTGTGTGAATGGGTGAATGTGATGTACACTGGAAAGCGCTTTGGATAAAAGCGCTGTGTAAGTACAGACCATTTACTATTTGCTTGCCAGTTAATCTTAATTCAAATTGATGAGTTTGTATGTTTCCCGAGCTGTATACATGAAAAATGCATTTTAAATGCGCATTGTTAGGTAACATCCTATTAAACCATGTTAAAAAGTAACAGCAGGAAGCAGAGGATGGGCAGTATACGTTTATTGACTGTAAACATGTGGTTGTTACATGTTGCCTGGGCTGCAGGTTTTCAGTGGCTAATGTGATGTGCACACATAAAATTGTTATCACAATTTCTTTAAACAATACACAGTTTGCGTTTGTTGGACAATTGTGATGTTAAAGAAACAATTTGGAAAAATGTTTCCATGTTTAATGCATTATTATTCTTGTCAAAGTTTTTAAAATGACAATAATTAAAACAATTAAATGAAGCACAGCCTTGCATCAACATTTAGTCATTTTAAAAAGATGTATTTGGTTGCAAGTAATATAAATGCAAAGACTAATAAAAGAAAACAAAAACTTAAAAAAATTACAAATATAACAAGGTTTTATTTCAGAAAATAAGGATTTATAATTATAGTTGGTGTTTGTCTAATTATCTACTAGCTTAACTTTTAATGCAACACACTTGAGTGCAAAATTAATTTTTAATTTTCTGAGATTTATAGATGTGTTTTGCAAACTTCTTAAAAAAAAAATGAGTCAAGAGGTCAAATGTTTGTCATCTGTGTTTTACTGCTTTCAGTCTTTGGACTCTGAGTAAATGTTGAAAAGAGGTGAACCAAAGAGAAGATGCTCAGAGGTCTGCACACTCGGCCATCTAGCACATCACATACAAACACACACATATGCACACTGCCAGGCTCAGGAGAAGTCAAAGGAAAAAGTACCGTTTACTAGAATGTGCAGAACAACAGCTTGAAAAGTGAACACAGAAAAGTTCAAAATGCACAGAAGAGTCGTTCTGGGGCTGCTCAGCATTGCTGCTCTTCTTGCCTGCGGTAAGTTTAAATCTCATGTCATTAGTTTTGTTTGTAACTATATTTTTCTTTCTCTTTTTTTTTCTATGGAGTACCTAGCCTGATTCGTATTCAATAAGAGGCACTTCAAATAAGGCTAATCAACAAAATGTGCTGTTTTACCTGATAATGACTTCTAATATAGGATAATATTGGTTAAATACCAAGAGCTTTGTATAAATATTTAAAAGTTTGTTCTGACCTGGACAGGTTCAGGTGAGACAAGATCTGTTGAATATTATATCTCATTTTGATGCCTTTTTGAACAGAGCAGGGACATAAACACAACATGAGAAGTTTTATTTCTATATTTTTACTTCTTAATAAGCAGTATATCTGAACATGAAGCATATTCAAAGGTTCCTTTCCCAATTAAAGCACTGGGAAAGTTGTGTGTCTGCTAACGGAAGTTTACTCTAGTTTTTGCTGATTTTACCATCTATCTTAAGAAAGAAAATATCAGAATATCATAATCAATCTTTTATATTGGTGCACATCCAGAGTGGAAAATTTTAGATGCTGATATGAGATTATTTTTATCTGATTTATTTACTTTTTGGCACATTAGATGGCAGCACTTTGCTTCAAACAGGGAACAAACATGAGTTCAACTCTCAGTGGTCCTATCCTGGTCACTCAGCCAAATAAAGACATGTGAAAAGCATGTGATTCTTTAGTGTCTGTAAAGTTGTTAAAGTCAAACATTCACCTGTAGATTTGTATAAGGTGCTCAGAGATGCCTGACATGGTTAAACTGTGGATCTGTCATGAGACTTTTATGATTGATAAGTGTTTAAATGACTACACTTGTAAAATTTTACATCAATTGGGCAACGTTTGCACTCATCAAACATGCAGCATAATCAGAATATTTTAATTGTCTTAGTCTTCCTGGTTAATAAAAATTATAAGGCTTAGTGTTAGGTCTTATAATCCATGTCATCAGTTTCGCTCAAGTCGTTTTGTATTGGAGACTTGGTAGGAGGCACTATAACCTCACATTTAAGGATTAAGACTGTGATATTCACAAAAGATTTAAAAAAATAAAGTTTTATCAACATTAGATTCAAATTTTCTACCACGAGTACTTTTTTTTAAAAAACAATCTAATCCTCTTTTTAATAATGATTGATCAGTGCTCTGACCTATCTGGAAACCAAAGCAGGTGAAGGGAATAACATGCTTTTTAGGGATTAAATATCACCAAAGCAGATAAGTAGATTGTTATCTCTAATCAATTTCACATATTTATTGTCTTATCCTTGTTTTACTTTTTTTTTTTAAAGGTTATTGTCAGTGTCAGCCTGGCTGGAGGGAGAACGAGAACAAATGTTACTTCTTTTCCAGCGATACAAAGTCATGGATGGAGGCGAACGCATATTGTCTGGAGCAGAACAGCAACCTGATGAGCATTCAGGACATTCATGAGAGGGTGAGGCACATAAACACAAATGAGATGTCACTAATAAAATACATGTTGATGCATGCTTTCTTAATGTTCCTCTATTTTTATGTCTTTTTAGTTATGGGTGAGGACACAAATCAGCTCAGAGATCTTCTGGATCGGCTTGAATGACCGAATAGTAGAAGGAGTCTGGGAGTGGACTGACGGAAGTCCTTTTATAGAATACATATCGTATGTAATTCAGCTATTATCCCAGTTTAAGCCTTGTTAATATTTTATTTCTTTTATTATATTTAATTTTTTTTTTGGGTGCTTATCCAACATACATAAAAACCTCATCCCTGCTTCAGGTATTGGAGGCAAGGCCAGCCTGATAACTGGAATGATAATGAGGATTGCGGTCAGGTGGTTGGAAATGACTTGGGACACTGGAATGATGAAAACTGTGAAGTCAAAAGGAAATATATCTGCAAGCACATTAACCGTAAGTAAACTGGAGTACATAAAGTCTAACATGTTTTTAAATCTTTGCAGTTGCTATGGCAACTGTTACAGACCTTAAAGTGAATATTTTTCTGTCTTTATGCTTGAGTCATTTCTCTAATTAACTTTTCAGTCAATTACATTTCTTGATATATTTATCTAAGTTTTGACTCGTTTTGAGCTCCTCCGACTCTTGCTTCTTCCAGATCATAATTGGCACCAACATGAACATTTTTTTTTATTTTTTATAATTATTATTTCTCACTTGACTGACTTGAAAATCTTGAAACTATTTTTTTTCTTCTCTAAACAGAAAATCCTGCCCCACAGTGCGACTTGGCCAAAGGGTGGAAGCTGTTTGGCTCCAACTGCTACAAGCTTAAGTTGGAGATGAGGAAAAACTGGATAGCAGCCAGACATGACTGTGTCCTGGAGGGAGGAGACCTGGTGTCTATAACATCAGAAGGGGAGAACACCTATGTGTCAGGAACAATGGCAGAATCAAATCTGGACTTCTGGATTGGGCTCTCCACTCTGGTGAGAGACCGCTGCGGCACTGAGAAGCACACTGGCTTCCTAATACTTTTACAAATTATTGACATTGAGTGCATGAATGTGAATATGAGCTTTATTTCTACAGAAATGCAACAAGATTTCATGTCAAGTTGAAGTTGGGAACAGCAATCTTGCCTGGTCTGATTCTCTCCAGTTATCATATACAAACTGGGGCTCTGGGCAACCTTCAGTGTGAGACATAATAGCTAAACATAAGTAAACTCTGATACTAATTTAATAAACAACCATTAAAACTTTTGTTCTCCAACAGTGACCCACAGACCGGCTCATGTACAGCAATTATCAAAGATGCATCTGCTGAGTTTGGAGACTGGAGATCCCACGCATGCCGATATGAGCGTCCTTACATGTGCAAACGTCCACTCAACAGTAAGTTGACCATTTCTGGTCCTAGTCCTGATAAGGCTCTTGAATGTACACTGACTTTTTATTCTCACTTTTTGCTGCTCCTCTCCCTTCCCCACCTGTAGCCATCTGCCCTCCTGGCTGGCTGAGTTTTTCCGGCAGTTGTTACTGGATGGTCAGTAATGACAATCTTCTGACCACCTGGCACGATGCTTTTACAAAGTGCTCTGATATTGGGGCTCACCTGCTGATTCTCAACAGGTAGGGTATTTTTTCAACTTTTTTTGGCATAGTACTGCAAAATTAGAACAAATCATAGTTTGTAGTAGGCTTTGTGTGTGTGTTTTTTCAAAGTATTGCATAAAAACACAAAAAGAGTCCTCATTTTTATGTTCCTTAAAGAAAGCATTGCTATTCATGTCTGGTTAGATGGCAGAAGAAAGTAGATCACTGGGATTTCCAGAATTTTAGCCTATGAAACTAAAGTGTGTTACCAAGTTTGACTTTTGCCCAGGGTTGCTTAGTCTAACTTAAAAAGACTATATTACGCCAATACATATATATGCATAAGGTTTAAATGCTTTAGAATTCAGAAAGGTCCATGTCAAAGTGTTCATTCCTGCATCTGTTGTCATCTTCTCTCTGAGATCCTTCATGCTCATTTCTGTCAGTTTAAACCTTACCTTCGGAAATACTGAATCTGCCTGGGTTTGTTCTTCATTTTGGGTTGTGCTAAACTGGTCACATGATACAAATCTACAGCTTGGTGAACAACACTGGAGTCTTGGACTGGGAGCAAAGCATTTAAGGAGCTCCTGTGAGATAGAATAACTCTCTTTAGTGTGGATTAAGGTTGTGCAATTTTGTACATGTTTTGTACATTTAATGATGTTTTTTGATGAAAAACCCCAAAAAGCCTCCTAAAAAACCTCAGATGTCATGAATACAAGATAAACTGAACCATAATAACAGAAGAGAATCTCATGTTTGTCCTGGTCCTTGTTTCACAGTCAAGATGAGCAGTTTTTCATAAATGGGAAGCTTCCAGACTTTCACCAAGTGGACATTCCTGACATCTGGATTGGCTTGTCGGGTACTGTACTGGCATTTTCTTAATACTCTTTCTGAAACTACAGAAAAAAAATCTTCTCTTTAGGAAATTAGAAATATGACAATACATTTTTTATCTCAATTCCCTGTTTTACATGTCACTAGATAAGGACCAGGACGGGGTTTTCAAATGGGTGGATAAAACTGACATTAAGTTTTCAAACTATGGTGATGGTTGGCCCAGAAACACTGCAAACATATGGGACTGTGGACAGATCTTCACAGGTAGGACTAATAAAGCGATCTCCTCCTCTTTTCAGGCTGATGCAGGGTTTCTGGGAAGTTGAGTTTCTGTTGTTTTTCAGGGAATTATGATGGAAAATGGGAAACAACCAACTGCTTCAAGAGCCTGGGTTACATCTGTGAGATGACAGGTGGACAGAACCCGAAGCCAACTGCACCCCCTGGTATGTTGAACTTCATGCTCTCTCCTTACATGCTGTATCACAACTTTGTTAGTCACTGTTTTATTTCTTCAGCCTTTTAGATGAGAGGTGAAACATTTTCACGAACTAAGAAAAAGAAGTCCAGTTGGCTTAATTTAAGCTCTTAGGAGAATCATAATTGTTGTATTGTTTACTTCAGATTCCCACTGTGACCAAGGGTATTTGCTCTACGGGAACTTCTGCTATCATTTTGAGACTGAGAAATCTAAAAACTGGCATGATGCTGAGGCTCACTGCAACAGCGAGCAAGGTCACCTGGTCAGCTTCCACTCACAGGATGAACTCAGTTTCCTGACTGGTGAGCAGCTAAGAGAGCAAATGATTATAAAATGAGTCATGGAGTTTTTGCAGGGACTGTAATTATGTACCAGTCTGTTGTGGTGTTTTGATATGTTGTTCTTTTCCTGCAGCTCACATGCCAGGGGAAGCCTGGGTGGGTCTGAATGACATCAAAACCGAAAACACCTTTGTGTACTCTGATGGATCACCTTCAGTAAGTGACAAAGCTAGAAGCAGAATCAGCCATCAAGGTTAAAAATGTTGCAGTTTGACCATGCAGATCCTCATGCTAATGTAAAAACAGCATCTCAGTCTGCTGCTGTTCTCTGTGGATCTCAGGACTTCATCCCATGGGCTCCGAACCAGCCAGACAACTGGCAGAATAATGAAGACTGTGTGCAGCTCAGAGGAATGAATCACCATGAAGCTGGGATGCTCAATGATGATTTCTGCACTTCTGCAAAGGACTACATCTGCAAAAAAGGTGTGATGCTCTTACACCGCTGTGCCTCCTTTTTGCTTTCATGTTATATTGGTTATTATTTGTCTTGTCTCTCCACAGCTAAGGGACAAGGACCTCCTCCCCAGCCTCCAACGTCTGGACCAGGTTAAAATCATGCTACACTTTTCTTAGACCTAAAACTGATGATGTGTTTATTTTTATCTGAATGTGAACATGTACGAACTGATGTGTTTTTTACAGGATGGAATGACAAATGCGGTTCATGGATGTTTGACCCTTTTAATGACTTCTGCTACCTATTTAACTATCTGTCCATGAGGACTTGGGCGGAGGCTCGAGCCGACTGTGTCAACCAAGGAGGAGATCTCATCAGTATTACAGATCCGTTTGAGCAGGCCTTTGTACAGGGTATCAACCTTTAATATTTCACTTCATTACCATTCAACTTCAGAATATTAATGATGCCTTTGATTGTTTCCTGTCAGGTGTGATCCAGCAGACTCCCACTGGGATCTCACTGTGGATGGGTGGACATGACTCCATCACTGAGGGCGGATGGGAGTGGACAGACGGCTCTCCATTTAGATACATACGCTGGAATGCAGGTCAATTTGAAGCCAGCTGTGCTCATTAATTTGTGACACAGATTATTGGTTTAAAATAGGCAACTGGATTGACACCTATGTCTTTTTTGTCCTCACAGGAAACCCAGATGACTATTACGGTGAAGATTGCCTGTCTATACTAATTAATAATGGCTACTGGAACGATGACAACTGTGAGCACCAAAGAGGATACATCTGCAAGCGGAGAGGTGGGATGTGGCTTCAGTTATTGTTGACACTCGCAAAATGAAAAACGAGACATTATACATTATTATAATTGTGCTTCCTCTTTCAGGAAACACACCTGAACCACCTCCACCTCATGATGGTAATGGAGACACCTGCATGCTTTTATGTACTCCTGTTATTAATTAGGAAATGAATTAAACTTGAGTGTAAATTCTTTTCATTGCAGGTTTTATAACGGCGCTGGTGTGCCAAGACTCCAGCGCCGTCCTTCATTGTCCGCACGAGAGTGTAATTAACATCCAGTCTGCCTTCTATGGAAGAAAGAGCGCTGACATCTGTCCACACTTTGATGGATCAGAAGGTGCTGCTGCACATTAGTAACCACGACTACAGAAGCAAAGAGTTTTAAAATGGATAAACCTTTGACATCACAATATCATACTCAGATTAACAAGGAAATATCCATCTTTATTTTTATTTCTGTTTAGGAAGCTGCACAGTTGAAGGGATCCTCCCTCATTACAGAAAGTCCTGTGACAACCGTCCTTTCTGTTTCGCTCATGCCCACGTGAGCAATGACCCCTGCCCCTCTATCTCAAAATATCTTGAGATTGTTTACAGCTGTGAGCAAAAAGGTAGCTGCTTATTCTTTGTTTTTTTATTATTAATTTCTATGTCTATGCTGGATATCTTCAGACAGATGCTTCACTTTGTTTTGCTCACAGTGTGTCTACATGGCCTGGGTGTTGAAGATGGAAACATTACAGACTTCCAGCTCTCTGCTTCCTCCTCTATCAGTCACTTTCCCCCCAACAATGCACGCTTGAATGGAAATTCCTGCTGGATGCCTTCAGGAAGCGGTATGTTCGAACACAGCAGCCACACATATGAAATAACACTCTAATGGTTAAACATAAAGACAGCTTACATTTTTGTTAGCAGCTTTATTTGATATGGAAGTTTATAAAATGGCATGATGAATTGGTACCCTGATATTCAACGATATTTCATATCTCCTCTTCCAGCTACCTCAAGCTGGATACAAGTAAACCTGGGTGAGACCAGAAAGGTAACAGGGATTGTTATCCAGGGTTGTCCTCAGAACGACCACTGGGTAACCAAATTTAAGATCCAGCACAGCATGGATGGAATAACTTGGAATGACTACACAGCTGATGGGGAGGTGAGTGAGGAAACACCTAAAATTCCCAGGAGTTAAAGAACACCAGGGATCAAAACACAATTTGAATGATCTGGAATAGATTATTTAACTTAAATATGGTTAATAATCCATTTGTATTGCTTTTGTTTTTAGTTTTTCCTGGGTTCAACAGACAGAAACACAGCTGATACTCAGCTGCTGGGCACACCTGTGTCAACCAACTATATCCGCATCCTTCCACTGGAGTTCAATACCCAAACAGGCCTTCGATTTGATGTCTTAGGATGTACACCTGACTGTAAGGAAACAGTTACACTTTTCTGTACCAAAATCTGGTTTAAATACTGTTTTTAATGTAAATGGTGCTGGATAATAAATAGAACTGTGGTTCAACAGATGCAATTACATGTGCCAACAAGCCCAACTTTAACTTTGCCAATGATCAAATGACGTGAGTAAAACCAGCAACATTTATTTTATGCATGTTCTGATGTGTAGTTACTTTTCAACTTTTTTCTGTGTTAGTACATTTTTTGGTTGCACCTTTAAACAAACGTATGCTCTGATTCTGCTGTGTTTGTTAGGGTCCATTGTCTTGCAGGCTGTGCCCATTCTAATTACATAGTGTTTGGCACATCAGTATATCGTGGGGTATGTAAATACATTGTTCTGTCTGTATTTTTGCAAGATTTTTGTTGCATGTGTTGGCAATCCTTTTTTTCTCTGTCTTGTTTTAACAGGACTCAAACATCTGTGCAGCAGCCATCCATGCTGGAGTGATACTGAATGAGATCGGAGGCGACTGCACTTTGTTGAAGGCTCCAGGACAGGACTTCTACGCCGGATCCATCAGAAATGGCATCACCTCAAGACAGTGTGTACACAAGTTTCATATCATAAACTGTTTCCGTCATGCAGCACAACAGTCTAAAGCAGGTAATAATTCATATCATTTCCATAGATTTGATGGAGAATATTCCGTGTCTTACACTTTTGCAGATGGAGGTGAGTTGAAATCTGTTTATTTTTTTATATTTCTTTTTGTCATTGCTTTTCTCCTTTTTTTGGAGCTTACAATAACCAATTCTACATCATCTTCTCTTACAGAGCTGAGATGTTCAGGGCTTGATTGGTATGAGTTTGGAGAGTTCTGCTACAAACCTTTTGCAGACAAGAAAACGTGGCAAGCTGCTCGACATGCATGCAGAAATCTGGGTGCTGAACTGGTATCCATCCACTCAATGAAGGAGCAGAGCTGGGTGGAAAGCTACTTGTACATGGGTACGGATTTAGAGAAGTAGAACGGGAAAGATGGCTTACAGATAAAGAAGATTAGAAAAAAATTGGCACCAGTAAAGATTTATTAAAGGCTTTTTTTAATGAAGGCTCTGTCAGCTCAGACCTTGTAACTATATTAGTTAAGTATTGAGTAAAAGTTCACAACTTCCCACAGTAAACATGACTTAATTAAATTTTTTCCCCTCACAGCCACCAGTGATGTGTGGACTGGTCTCAACGATTTGGTTGTTCCTGGTATGTACACGTGGTCTAATGAACACATTGTAACATTCACTTACTGGGCTCCAGGGGAACCCAACAACCACGATGGGTTCAGTGAGGACTGTGTTGAGATGTTACACCAGGTGATGAACACAGAAAAATTCCAAATCACCTCTTATGCAACCAGAGTTCCAGATATTCTTATTCTTTGCAGCTAATTGTGGTAATTTTGTTACAGACCGGCCGATGGAACGACGTGTCCTGCACAGAACTCAATACTTACATATGCAAAATGCCCAAAGGACATTACCCTTTGCCCTCTGTCAAACCTACTGTGTACGGATGTTCTCAGGTTGGAAAAACCACAAAATTTATTTTCCAAGTTATAATACTTGTAAAAGAAAAGCTAAAGTGCCTTAAATTGTTTTCTGTTTGCTATGTTTCAGGGCTGGGATGCATATGGTTACTCCTGCTACTGGATGGAAGAGACAGCCAGGAGCTGGTCTGATGCTAAAGCCTTTTGTGATGAACAGGATGGGTTCTTATTGCACATTGGAGACATGTGAGTTAATGAAAATAACTTTCTTACATTTTTAGACTTTTTCTTTTGTGTTTTCTTTGGAGAATACCTCAGATTTTTTTTATCCAGATTTCAACTGATCTTTTATCTATAACTGTTTGTAAATTGGGTCACTTGTATCAAATGTAAATACAGACTTGGTTATTAGATGTCTTTGGTGTAACATCCTGTCAAAAACCAGTCAAATAAAAGGTGTTTTGTCCTCCTATTTATACATGTATGCAAAGTTTATGCCTCTTGGACTCACATCTGGAATAAAACAACTAAATCTATGTAGAATGTTGCAATATTTAGACTTTAGAGTATAATAGTATGACAGTAAACTTTCCTTCTTGTGTCCCTGCAGCTACGAGCAGTCACATTTTACAGTGCAACTGACAGGGAAGACTGGTTTGTGGTGGATTGGCCTGCGAGCTCATGGAGTGTCAGGTGGAGGGGTTGACTACGTCTGGGAAAATGGCTCACCGCTCACCTTTACTCACTGGGACAAAGACCAGCCAGGTACAAAGACTGACACAAACCCGATCATCTGAACATGAACTGTATCCAACATGAGAAACCAACACTTTCTCTCTTCTCTCTAGATAATGGTGATGGTACCTGTGTGGCTATGACAACGGGTCAGATTGGTGGTTTCTGGGATGACAAGGAGTGCTTAGAGAAACACACCTTTATCTGTGAAAAGCCCAGACCTGACATCAGCCCGCCTACCAAGCCCCCAACTCCTCCTCCTTCGCAGGGCTGTGCTGAAGGCTGGACGGCCCTGCCCCACTTCAGGTACTGCTACAAGGTAAGAACAATAAACAAAACATCTAAAACCATGATTCTAAACAGGGATCCCTGTCTCTGGTTGATGCCTTTGTGCTGATTCACTGCAGCTCTTCCACAATGTGGACTGGTCCCTGAAGAAGAGCTGGGGAACAGCACATGAAGACTGTGTCTCAAGAGGAGCTAATCTGGTTAGCATCCACAATCAGGAAGAGGAAGAGTTTCTGTCTCTGTACAGCAAAGACAGCAGTAAGTGGATCGGCCTGAAACACAACCCTACACAAGGAGGTAAGTTTTCCACAGCTTTATATAAACTGGATTTTGGTAAAAGCTTAAATAAGGAGCGCAAACAGAAAATCTAATGACTCTTTCATATGTTAGGATATTCCTGGAGTGATGGAACACCTTTGTCACACACTAACTGGGGTCCTGGGGAGCCAAACGATCATGAAGGCCGCGAGGAATGTGTTGAGATGGTGAGCAACACCAATGGGTCCTTCTCCTTGTGGAATGACCTTAACTGTGATGCTCATCAGGACTGGATATGCATGATCACTAAAGGAAAGACCCCCATCCTTCCCCCAGTGCCCCCACCTCCTATCCCCGGTAAATTGATCCCACAGTGCACCTGTCCTTCCTTCATAGAGATAATTAATATAAGGGGGAGAGATGACTATAGGATAGTAAAACATGTTTATTAACTCTCACACCTCGACCTACAGCTCCTGACTGTGGCTCCAATCCAGGCTGGAGGAAAAACAACCACATCTGCTACTACTACAATGACACAGACATAGTTGACTTCCACACGGCTATGACACGCTGCTATGAAGAAAAGGCAACACTTGTGTCCATCCTAAACAAAGATGAACAAGCATATGTTACCAGCATGGTATGTCTAGTTTTGACATCTTTAAAAGTTATTTACTGTAAAAAACAACACCAAAAAAAAAAAACTTTGATGTTTTCTTGCTCTTCCAGGTTGGGACAGGAAAGGTGTCTGCAGCCTGGATAGGAATGATGATGTTTGGCATTGCAAATGGACAATACATGTATGTGGATTACTAAGTTTTTCTGAGTAGTGAGAATGGAACAGCAGCCCAAACATACACAATATAAAAACAGCTTCCATTCATTTTACTGCTTATTAAAAATGAACAAAAATCAGAGTGAGAAGAATTCTGTTTTTTCCTGCTCAGGTGGGTTGACTTCTCACCTTTGACATACACTCACTGGGCTCCAGGTGAGCCCAACAACGCCAACGGGGAGGAACAGTGTGTCCAGATTAACAGACATCAAGGTACTACGACTCCACTGTTTCCATTAAACTGATTTACCAAAGCTCCATGTACCGATGTATGCTTTACACTCTGGGCTTGTATAGGTGGATGGAATGATGCCAACTGTGGGCGGGCAGGAGCAGGTTATGTTTGTAAGAAGTTCCCTGGAGATGTCCACACCCCTCCTCCACCCACCCAGCCATGGGAAGGCAACTGTCCTGAAGGTAACATGTTTAATATTTACATAAAAATATGTACTTTTCACAGTTGTTGCCAATTAAGAATTTAAAAGGTAAGGATAATATACCATATTGTCTCAATTTTTATTTCAGATAATAAATATCAGCGTCATCATTAGTAATAAATGGGCTGCGTTTATTAAATTACTTGTTTCCTCTTTTACCGCTTCCTGCAGGTTGGATGCGTTTTAGGAACAAGTGCTTCATGTTTAAGGGAAAGAAACATGATATTAAAGCTAACTGGTCTTATGCTCGGAGCTGGTGCAAAGACCAAGGAGGAGAGCTGGCAGTTATAGATGACCAGTATGAGAATGGTAAGCTCATCAGATAACCATTAACAGAAATTCTGCAATATTTTTTAAATCTGTTGGCTGATCCTCTGCCTCTCCAGACTTTGTAGCTAGTTACCTGAGAGACTTGACTCTTCCCACCTGGATCGGTCTGTCAGATCTCTTGGTGGAGAATCAATATGCCTGGAGTGATGGGATCAGCCCTGTGCTATACACAAATTGGAACGATAAGGAGCCCAACAATGTAGGAGGAACGGTACGGAGGATGTTACACTCCTGGGTTTTTATAAGTGGAACATTACTTTGTAATTCAAGGTAGGTTGATGTGAAAGGGACAGGAGTTAGCTTTAATCTGTCCTGTACTCAACAGGAACACTGTGTAGCAATGACTCACAGCCACTTGGTGACCGGCAAGTGGAACGATGATGCCTGTCACAGGAATCATAGCTTTGTCTGCTACAGGAAGAAATGTCAGTAAACACTTTAAACTCATCCTTTAATTTCACAAAACATTTCAAACACATAGCATATTCAGCCAATCATTTTGTCTATCTGCCCCCACATCAGCGAGCAGCATCCAGCCGCCTCCCCCAACCAAGAGCCCTTGCCCAGATGGCTACATCTCCTGGTACCACAACTGCTACAAGCTGGTGGAAGAGCCCGCAACCTGGGATGCAGCTCAGGCAGCTTGCCAGGCTCAGGGAGGAAACCTGGCTAGCATCGACATGAGCTATGACCAGGCCTTTGTTGCTGGGGTGGTCCTGCAGGGCAAGGCAGACGCCTGGATTGGACTCAGGCGCACGGTATCAGACAACTTTAAATATTAGAAGAGTAAAGAGGATAGCAAAGTCCTTACAAGTGTTAGTAAAGTTCTTCAATTAGATTTATTTTATTGTTGCCAACTCAGTCATGTTGTAATGCAGGAGGATGGATCGTACACGTGGACAGATGGTTGGCCAGTATTTTTCACTCAGTGGGGACCAGGACAGCCCAGTAACAACAAGGATGAGGGCTGTGTGAGCATGCTTGCTTCAAATTTGTTCCATGGAACCTGGACTGACACCAAATGTAACCAAGCTAAACCCTATATCTGCAAGATCTCTTCAGGTATAACCTATTGGAACTGAAATCATCCGTTTTCCTACCCTTTTAGACACTTCATTTTCTGTGCAATACTTGAGCAATACAACTTACATCCTCTTTCAGAGAAACCACCACCAACTCCCAGCCCTGGTGACGGGAAGTGTCTGCTATTCTGGGTACCCTACGGCCGCTATTGCTACTACGTATACAACGAAAAGGAGGGCTTCTCATGGCCAGACGCCAGACACTACTGCCAGTCGGTCAGGACTGAGCTGGTATCCATCCACAGCAGAGCAGAGCAGGAGTTTCTCAGGAACCTAAACTACACCAAAAATCACAACATTTGGATCGGCCTCACCAGGGATATAAACTGTAAGTTTTGAAATGAGCAGAATGATGACTGTAACATCTGACAACAGCTCGGAGGTCAATGAAGAACATACCAACATGACAGAGGCTTGTATGTTTGGCTTTTCAGTTGGCTGGGGTTGGACAGATAAGACATCGCTGGGATTCCTGAACTGGGCTCCTGGTGAGCCCAATGCAGCCTTTCATCCCGGGGAGATCGCTGAAGAGAACTGTGTGGAAATGTACCCTGATGGAAGCTGGAATGACAACAACTGTCTGCAGAAGAGAGGCTTTGCTTGCCGCCATCGCCAATGTAGCAATTTCTTGATGTTTCTGCAGTTTAAAGTCATTAATGCTTGAGATATTTCACTTTTTACCTCCCTACCTGGGACATGATGGACAGCAGATTAATAGTTCCTCTCTCTCGCTTTCAGTCTATGTAACAGATGATAACAAACATCCAGTTTTCCCCACTGATAGTCCAGGTAGTTCCAGTAAGTGATAAAATACACAATTTCCTTTATATTTAATAAGTTGCCTGAGATAAAAAAAAAATGGTATGTTGTAGATTTATGTTGCATTTTGGAATATTTATTTCCAGATGATATAATCTTACCAGCTTTAGTGACTTTTTGTCTAATGCTGCAATAAATGAATATACCATGAAATTCTGCACATGCACAGATGGAGGGGTGATAGCTGGTGCCATCATCGGAGCAATCATCTTTTTCTGCCTGATAGTAGGACTGCTGTACTACGTCTTCAGCGTGCGGGGATATAAACTGAGCAGCTTGAGCTTACCAACAAAAACAACCAGTAAAATTGATGTGGTAAGTTATCGATCAGCCTGTTGTGGTTGGATAAGAAGAGTTTTTATAGATCTAAGTTGTGTCTTTTTTCTGTTGCAGCCTGCTTTCACCAACCCGAACTTCCCAGGAGAATCAGACACATAAATGATCAACAAGTTTTGTACAGTTCATCAGTGCTGATGCTTTTGGAAACAAATGAAAAAGGCAGAAGTCATATCCTCTTTCTTTTAACAATACTGTATATACTGTAATGCAATAATAAATTGAATATATTGAGACTAAATTTCACTTCCCTTTCTTGCACTCACATCTGTTTCAGTGCAGCGAATATTTTGTAATACTTGAATCATTCTAAAGATGAAATACAAACATTCCACTTTTAACTTTGTGAGATTCTTATATTGTTTAAGATAAAACAGTAAAGAGATCAAATTTGTTTCCAGCGTTTATTCTTGTTTGCACACTGCTACACCTTTTCATATATTTCACTAAATGGAAAAAAATCACCTTTCAAAAAAACCAACGAGCCAACATTTTTCCAGTCAATTTGTTGTACAATTCTTTGCAAAAGGCACCAACAACTGAGGATAATGAAAAAAAATAAAGCCAGAAATTCAGAAAACTGATCAAGTTGCACCATCTGAATGCCATGTTTTGTACTTCACGCGCAGTTTAGACATCCATTGTGTCAGACTCTAAAGATCATTTTAGAGTAAGCTGCTCAAAGCTGCCATAAAAATCCCTAATTCCATGTCGATCTTTATTTGGTAAAAAAAAAAAAAAAGTCACTTGATTATTGGTGTGAGAAACTTTGAAACACTTAGTAATCTTTAGTCATCAGATTTCATTGATTGTATAATGGCACAACTGAATTAAGAAAAGTGGCACTCATGATGCAATTCTTCAGCTAATCTAAACCTTCTGTACAGTTTCATAACAAATATTTTGTCCCTCCTTCCCGTGAATAAACAAGAACTTCTGGTGCCTATGCAAACAACTCACTTAAGTCTCTGAGCCAACAGAATGCTTTATTGCTTAGACTCTAACTTAGAGTAAACAAGACTACCACAGTCCAGCCGATCTGAAAATTTAAATAAAGAGAAGAAATCCACAGTAAACTATATTTTGGGAATTTATTCCACACTAAGACATTTAAGAGTTTGCTGCTTGACAGAAGTGTAGGAAATGTTCATAAGAATCCAGCAAAAGCTTAAATAAGGACAGTTTGTTGTTTTGCTTCAGTAAAAATGATAGCAGCGGTCCCATTGAAACCGGCAAACGGCACTAATGTCACACATGAACACCGTATTATTTCCTCCTCTTTGTTTTTGCTAGCTCCTCTTAGGGGATGCATCTTTGGTGAAAGGAAAGCCTGATTAGAAAACTAGCTACTTTAAAAGTTTCTATAAAGTGCCCTCCTTTTCCTTTAATTGAATGTTCTCTGTACAGTCTCAAATGGAATCCACAGACCTCAACTATTTATGTCAGCTTAGTTTCTAAAAGCCTTCACCTTTATCTCAGGAAGCAGAGTGAATGAGTGCAATTTACCAAGAAAAAAAACAACAACTTTGCTTTGGTCTGACAAACCAAACATTCAAAAACACCCTTAAAGAAAACAGGGCTGCCAGCTCTTCAACATTTTCCACTTATGTGTTACTGCACGCAAAATCGTGTTAAATACCCTCCTACAGCAGCTGAAAGGTGAAGACATAAAAAATAATGACATGAAATGAATAAAGCTGCAGCTACACAAACATATACAGCACCAGGCTCATCGTGTGTGAATACATCTTCCCTGAATGAATTCAACCTTTCCTCCTCTTTATTTCACATCCGTTCTCATGTAGACTGGGATTCAAATGCACCTTAATTTACTATGATGTAAAGAACAGTGCATCACAAAATTATTGATAATCATTTGTTGTTATTACACAAGAAAAACTGAAAATACAGACTTGACACCGAATTAGCTAAAATGAATAAATTAATGGCTGATTGAATATTACTATGTGGCACTTTTGCAACAAACTTAAATATTTTTCTATCAAATCATTCCCCATATTGAACTACGTTATCAGTAGAAATCTTTCAAGAAAGTACTGATACAGGTTTTCTTAGCCTTGAGCAAACCAGTGTTTAAGGCTGAAACAGGAAAACTAACCTTTACGAGAAGTGAAGTAAAACTATTAACAGGAACTGCATGACGACGGGACCAGTTATGAGTTAAGTGCCATGTTTTCCTGATTATCACCTCATAGGTCATAATACTAACAAAAGTTGAGACAATAATAATAAATAAGATCTGTGTCAGGACTTGCATCTCAAGCATATGGTTGGGAAAACAAAAATACAGAGCCCCACCCTATTAGCACTTTAGGTAATATTTGATGCATTTCCTCCTTTTTGATTTCAGTTCACTCCTGAATAAGGCCATGATTTAAAAATGATTTAATGACATCACCTTATAATGCAACAGAGAGACTGATTAGGATCAAGATGATGCTGAAGCGAAAGAAAGATGAAGTTAGGCAGTTTGAAGGGTCTCCAGCATCACCTTCTGGCTGTCCATCCTCAGCCAGTGGACACCTTGTCTTGTATAGCGGACCATTGCGCTCATACTGGAAGTCAGGCTGAGTGGGCCCATAACCATGTCCAGCTCTGTCAACATGCCTGCACACAGAAATATGAAAAGGCAAATTAACATTACAAATGTAATCTTGTGATTATTTTTTAACAACGTCAATTTAACCTTTGGAAAAATTAAAGGCTCCATCAATATTTATTAAAACATTTACAATTTCACCCCAGAGGATTCAACTTCAGCGGTGGTTTTTACAATGCTGAATGATCAACTTCTTCCCAAATCCTGATCACTTAGTGCCTTACCATGAGGTTTAAGTAAAACAGGTTAGTTAATGAATGCTGTGAATTAGATTAGGTGGAGATGATATTTCTGACGAAGGTCACACCTCCAACCTAAAACTGAAAACACCAGGGAGATGGCGATCCCAACTCCAAGACATTCAACTTGAAAAAAAATCCAACAGAACAGCAGCGATGACCACCTCTGAAAATAATTGTTTCGCAGTGGTCAACTAACCATTGACTAGTTTATGGTAGACTTATATGCTTACTTATGCACACTGGTCAAAAATAAAATAAATCAGCCAGCAGGGTAAAATTTTGTACCGATGTACATCTCCTATCTTAAAGTGTTTTATTGGTAAATTATGTTACACCCATGCTCTACAAACAATGAATCAATATACTGCAGAATAATAAGTCCTTATAACACTCCGGAAGTCAAGGCTTTTATGTCATATGCACAATTTGTAATGGCTAAAAGTTGTCATGTTGTCAGCTTACGTTACGTATAGACAAGAATGAGCAATGGCTGTTATATTGCACTGAAAACAGACGTTTCCATCGATTCTTACCGTCACCTTTGTGCACCAGCTCCTCTGCCTGCTCCCAGATGTCATGAGCACTTAAGAATAACATAGTGATGTTGACATAGGTGAAGGCTACTTGTTCAATTTCTTTAGGAAATGCCACAGCGGGGCCAACAGAACCCATCCCTAACCCACTGTGATTTGATCCAGGACCTGAGCTGGTAGATGTGCTGGCTGGAGAAGGCGTGTCATGGGACAGGTTTTCTGCAGTCCTTGAAGGGAAATGTAAAAAGATGAAAACTTAAGATGTGCTTCATGTGTGACAGCTGGAGTGCAGTTTGTACAAACAGATGTGATTTAAGAAGTTGATGACTTACTTTGATGAGCACAGAGGATTGTGGGATGCATGAGCGGAGGTCTGTAAGAGAAGCTCAGCTCAACATCTTGCCCTGATTTAATTTAAACCAAAAAGTATTAAAACTAGCAGATATGAGTAAAATCTTTAGTACTTACATTAAAGTGATCAGAAAGGGTTTTTGAATACTTCAGTGCCGTTTTGTGTTTGTGGCTAAACATGGCCATCTGTAGGAGGGACTGGCACTTCAAGCTAGAAAACACACCCCAAAATTAATCAAAATTCACATAATTTGTTTCAGTTACATTTAATGTTAAACTACAGATTTCCTTAACAAGTGTATGTATTTTTAGATATACGTTTTGAGATAAAGAAAAATAAAACAAACTATATTACACATCCGAAGTACCAAATCTTCATACTGCTCGTCACTAATCTGACTAAATGATTTAATTGTCTAATATTTTAAATGTTTTCAGCATACTGCAAAACAATGCATACACAAGGACAATTAAGAATTACCATCTCTGAGACAGATTTAAATAAACCTTAACATTATACAGAGGGACAAATCATCTTACCATAAAGCTAATAAGTCCTTTTCTGAGGAGGCAGCAGTGGAGTCTACTGGGTTTTTAAGTTTCAGTATGAATCTGTGAAAATGAAAGCAGGAAAAAAAAAAAGCATGAATTAAACTTTTTAATGTTTAAATGTACTTGTTGTTCTGTAGCTTGAATTTTGCCATAAAACTAGTCATCTCAGTGCTTCACATGTAAGAAGCTGGAGTACTGTATTTAATAGATATGCAATCTAAGATATTAAAAATTTACCAAAAAAATAAAAATATTAAAAATATTGCAGACAGTGTAAGATAAGAAAAAGAAGTATTACTTGAGAAGTTCCACCGTCTCTGCAAACATTGTGTAGGAAGACGTTGAAATCTGAGGATCTTTTTCCATGGCAATGCCACTCTCAACAAAGAACATGGCCGCATCCAGATAGTTTAAAGCTTTACTGAGCTTGTCAGACTGCAGACAAAAACAACAACAGTTACTTCTGTTGTTGTGTAGGAACTCCAGTTCACTTTATAGAACGACAAAAAGCAAAACCTACCTCTGCGTCTGCCTTGTGCTTCAGTCTTTTGGCCTCTTTTATGTAATGCTTCACTGGATACTCCCTGTTTGTCAAAGAGGGGGTGACAAAAAGACCCTGTGTAACCTTATCAGTTAAGATGATGCATCTTTTAGTTCTAAGAACAAGAGAAATGGTATCAAAGTCAGGTCATGTCCTGTCCTCTAGATCCCCCCCGAAAAAAAAGTAAATCAGATTAAATATAAAATTACATTTATTTACTAGCTTTTACTCTCATTTAGTTAAAATGAAATCAATGAAAGAGGTTTACTTTTCTTCATTCAACACATCATAATCCAACCCATTGCTATCTTGATCACATTCATTAACAATACCAGTAAATCAACTGCATTTATTTAACAAAGTAGACCATCTTAAAAAAGTTTGATGCTGCAGGATGTGATGTTATTTTTAAAGAGAAAAGTAGTTTCAGCAAATATATATAACACAAAGAACTTGTGTATTAGGAATCACATCTCATCTCTGTACATGCCCAAGCCATCAGGTCTGTACAACGGCATCATAAAGCATTTTTCACTTCATTAATCATTTTGGTTCAGCTTAGATTCACTCCAGGTTTGTCCCCTGGTCAGCCGTCCCCACTGGCTTGAGAACTACTGATAATAATGTGCAGGTGAACCTGAGGATTACAGGGTGTGGTTACAGGAGGAAATTAATGGCTTTCTGTTGTCTGGTGTTGCCTTAAAACCCATCAGGATAGCTCTGTTAACATGCTAAAAGCTGCCATTATGTAGGGGACACAAGCAGTTTACAGTAGCACAGTAGTTTTTATTTATTTTTTTAACATGTGGGAAGCATTTCATAACTACATCTACTCTGTGAAAGTCAATAGGAGGCAGAGTATGTACAGAGACATGGCTTTAGGAAGTAAATTTAGAATGAGAAAGGGTTTAACAACTTGTCTCTCTGTGAAAGTCTTACCTCTCATCAAATCTGAGCAAGGGCCTGCTGGTCAAAGCTTTTCTGAGGGACTGTGAAGCTGCCGGGACAGCAGGGCTGGTCTTCAGCGGCCTTTGCTGAGATTGCAGGCCATTTATTTGATTAAAAACCTAATGCAATAATTATATTCACCAGTTACATTTTTTGTGTTTAACGGTTACCTTTCCATGGCGTGGTTGCTGCGTGTGTTTTCCACTGCTCTTCTTGCTTTTACAGGATTCCTTGCTCGTTCCAGCCTCCTTACTTGGCTCTCGTGTCTTCTTTACATCAGATTTTTGTAACTTCGAGTCTTCGGCCGAGTCTTTTGATGCTGTGGAGTCCTGAATATGTTTATGGGTCTTCTTTTGCTTCCTGACTTGAGTTGGATTGCTGGAACTTCTGTAGATAAGAGCAGGTATGATGGGACTGAATCAGCTGAGATATTCCAACAATGAACAAATTAATTGTTATTTTAGGTAAAATTTTGTCTACACACTGTAGTTTCACAGAAGCACCAGCTGTTGAGGTCATCTTGTTTTCCAGCTTCTGTTTCTTCTTGGGAAGAGTTTTACTTTCCAGCTCAATCTAGAAAAAGATAAATTACATATTTAAACACAGGGGAAAAACAACAACAACCCTTCCTTGTGTGCAAAATGTAAACTGCAAAAAACCCTTGTATTTCTCACATTTTGAGACTTTTTGCTGGTTGTGTTGTATTTTTGTGTTTTTGAAGCATTACTTCTTCCTTCATCTTGCTCCAAGACCAGTGCTGGTCTCTTTGTATTGCTGGGAATCCCTTTGTGAATGCTAGAGGCTTGGGGCACTCTTGAGAGCAGATTTAGATCTATCTTCACCAGCAGGGATGTAGGAGGCAGATGGAGGTCCAAAGAACCCTTGGCTGCATGCCCAGGAGACTCTGAGTGCTTGTGGATCGAGTTGTGAGGCAGCTTGGTGCCACTTTTTGCTCTGGGTTTACCTTGACTGCCTCTGAGTGGTGGGGCAGGAAACAGCTGGTCAGGCAGAGCAGGACTTTGGGTGGGGCAGGAGCAGGGGTTAGGATAATGCTCACCACATGATTGACAATGAGCATGCAGAACTAGTGTGACTTCTGATTCAGCCTTCTGCTTATCCAGTTTGGTGTTTTTAGACCTTTTAATGTCTCTTTTAGTGTCATTGCTATCCTTCTTACAATGCACTGCTTTCATCTTTACCTTGGGTCTGTCTGTAAAACAGGAGTCTTTTGTTTGTGTTGTTACAACTTCCTCACACTTAACACCGGGTGCTGCTTCAGTGGGACCCAGGCTATCTGCTGTCGCTGATTTAGTCATTTTCCTGGAATTGCTAAAGCCGCTCACGTTACTACTCTGCTGGTGGCAACAGTTGTCCTGAGAACTTTCACTGAACTTCTGGGGAGCAGCCAGGTCGTCAGTGAACTTCGTTCTGTGATAAGAGGCCTGAGGTTTATACTCATTGGCGGTGTGCTTGGAGCTCTGAGTGGGCGGTAGTTGCTTGTGAGTGGGGCTCTCAGACACAAGTGCAGCACTTTGGATGTTAGCACCAGAGTCCTGTTGATTAGACTTGATCCAATTCCCCAGCTGCCAGTCGCCATGGCTCACTGCTGGGGCATCAGGCTATAAAATGAACACAAATTTATTTTTAAAAATATGGCAAAAAGAATCAAAAATGCCATAAATAACAAATACATAAAAAAAAATTTCTTTAAAAAAGACCTCAGTTTTAACTGAGCTGCCATTGGGAGGTTGAGGCGGCTCATCAATGGTGCTTTCACTGTCTGACTCTGATCCAGGGCTGCTCTCTGAATCGTTGGAGCTTGTTGTCTCTACACCACTGGAATGTGCTTCAAATGAACTATAAAACAAACACAAAAACTGATTGAGAGGAACTCAAAACCAACAACATCAATGTTTTCTAAAAAAAACATTTAATTGTGCAAAAGCGCAAAAAAAATTCAAAGGTTTTAGTTTCTTGTCTTCATGCAGAATTTACCTTATTGATTAACAGATAATTATATACAATGCAGCTGTAACAAGAAAATATGTTTTTTTTCTAATGTACAATCCTTCGATTGTTGTGTGGGAACAGTTTTTATTTTATTTACAAATTTTTTTATGTGAACAATTGATGTAACCGAGTTTAATCACATGAGTTTGCAACTTTTTCTGATTGGTGAAAAAACCAGTGTTGTTTTTGGCAGGCATCTCAGTTTTAGTCTTAGTCTTCAGGATGAAAATGCTTATTAGTTTTAGTCACATTTTAGTCATTTCTAGGTTTGGTAGTCTTAGTCGACGAAAACTCAAAAAGGTTTTTGTCTAGTTTTTAGTCGAATAAAAAAATGATTCGTTTTTTACAAATAATTTAGGTCAATAATAAGTATTAAAAAGCGGAATCAAGGCTGACAGGATATTACAAGTATTGTTAATTCATAAAACAAGTTAACCTTAATGCTTTTGCATAATAACCTGATCCTTCGCCAGACTGATAGCTTTAGCTGAGACTTTCCCATCAACAGGGATGCAACGCTGCCGTGCTATGCTTAATTGCTATTGGGTAGAAACCTTTTATTTCTATAGTTCAAATTTTTTCATGAACTGATGCCCTACTTCATCATACAAAAATGTCACAAGAAAATAGCAGATCTATAAGTTCAACATATAGCAACACATTGTGAGCTTGTTGTTTATTCTTCATCAATAATTACAAAAACAAAAGGAATGGTTTTAGATTTAGGTTTCCCAACCAGCAGATACTTTCTGATCTACTTAGGGTTATGCATTGCACAGAAGTCCTAAGTGTGGAATCAATTACTCCAAAAAAGCAACAACATCCTTGCTTTGGTAACTGTGGCTTTATTTCTGAGAATTCTTTGAAGTGCAATACTACACCCTGAACATACACATTCCCCAAATATAATCAAAGGATGATAAACACATATGCTCAACTTGACCTCATCTGCCAGTGTAGTTATGACGGATTATAGTTAAAATATGTCCATATATTGCTTCCTCGCTTCTAACCACCAAACCCCTTCGTCGACACTGCCGCCATAATTCATCTATGTGTTATGGGATGTGTCCAACTACTGTGTGTGTGGTTCAGCCAGCTCAGAGCGTGAATGAACGTGTACGTGGAGGGAAACACGCATCAGGAGTGAAGATAGCGGGGGTGTGGTGTAAAAAGTATGAACGAGGAGTCAGGCGGATACCACCGGGTTGGAGACGGAGCAGGTAGCGAGCAATAGGGACAGTAAATGTAAAGCCGTTTCTCAGCGCAACAGCTGCCATCCTCACCTTGTGTTTCACCTGGTTAACAAGTGTAGGGAGGAGCTTAGGGAGTTAACCCCGAAGCGAAGGCTAGTTTGGCCCTGAAGAAGACGGATCTCTCCCGTCTCTTCCGACCATGGTCAGAAGAGGAAAACGAGAAAGGTTAACATATGAATGAATAAACTGCTTTCCTGTGCGCGCGCTGCAAGTCTAGTGGCCAAGATGCAGCAGCATTGCTGACTGAAAGATCGCGCTCAAAATAAGCAGAAATGTCGTGCATGTTTAATGTCAGACAATTAGCCCTTGAACATTTTCGTCTTGTCAACCAAATCTCACAAACGTCTCGTCATGTCTTCGTCATCAAAGAGCCATTTTTACCTCGTCACTGTCTCGTTATAGTCACTAAATAAAGGTTCTTAAACTAAATAAATTTGTCTTCGTCATCGTTGACGAAAACAACACTGGTAGAAACTACTCTAAAAACTTTGATTCACTGCAAAAAAGTTATTGATCTACATAAAATCAACATGTTATAACTAAATATGTGTGTTACATTGTGAAAAGAAATCACGGTCCAGTGACTCACGTTGAAGAGCTTTGCTGGCTGAAATGAGATGGAGCTGCAGGGAAAGAGCCCAGGTTTTCTGGGGAAAAAAAGCAAAATAAAATTATTAGCTTATTAGTTTAGGTAATTAATTTACTTAATTATTAATAGCTTCACAGTCCAATGTCCATTTATCTGCAGGCAAACCCGGTAGACTAAAATATCCCAAAGGCCAGTTGCTTTAGAGTCAACATTATAAAAATATTACTTGAATTGTGTCTTTTAAAACATATACTTAACACAACTGTTTTTCACCAATCACAAAGAAGCCAAAAAAATGTGCTGTATAAACAAAGGTCAGGCAAACTATATCTACTGTTAAGAAATTGAAATTACTTTAAAGGTTCATGTTGAACTGACTCAATAATTGCAAAGCTCATGTCTCAATGTGTGGAATTTATATTTATTATGGCCAATAAGCTGACATAACACAAACTTCTGCACAGGAATTTATCTTCTGGCAGAAACGTTTTGCAGCTGGGTTTAATAACAGCAGTAATGCTTTTCTGATGAAAATACTACAAAGTTCAGGCTTATAAACACAGTCATAACTATATTTTATATATAAAAACAATTGTATAAAAATACAATTAATTTTCTTTTCTGTGTTATGGTACCATCACAGTATGAGCCAGCTAAATCATTAATAATTTAAATTATCTTCAGACATTTAATTCAGAATTTAATGATGATCTTTAATGATCTTGGCTCCAGATTAAATCTCACAAGTTTCCGTTAAAAACTTAAACCATAGACAGAAGAGATTCCAGCTCTAACATTTTTTAAGTGTTGATTTTTTCAAGACCAACCAACAGCATTTCCAACCAGTGTGATGTGTTACGTGACACAACACTACATTGCTTCTTTGGTTCATTACTCACTTTGTTCTGGACGTGAAGAGACATGCTCTGCTTCCTGTAAAGACAGCAAAGACATAAGTAGGAATAAATTCAAGTAGCACTTGCATTTGAAACATACCTGTAAATAATGATAATGTCAACTGCTTTAACAACACATGATTTAATTGTCAGTCTTCGTCCCATGATGAAGGGTAGATGGCACCTTAGGTCTAAATGAGTTAACAAGACCAATGCCTTATTAATTACTAAGTTTTACTCCCTTTGATGTCATAAAATATGTTTTATTGTGGCATTGTGGTTAATTAAAAAAAGTTGCATATGTAGGCCCCTGTGTTTAGAAATCACGTTTTATAGTGATCTGCTCATGTTCCATTATAAATCTCTGTAGTTTCACAAAGCAGAAAAGCCTCTATGTACCATAAATCTGAGTATACTGAACCAAAATGCAGACGTGTGTTTTCTTTGCAGGTTGATACCAAATTGTGATATCACATTTGTGTAAACAGATTAAACTGACTTGAATTATGTAACTGACAAGTTTATCAGGGGCTTACACCAGCAGACAAAAAAGTCATTGCTATGGGAAACATAGCAGTGCTGTGTAAATTATCTGCCATTGCCTTTCTTTACTCCACACAATTTAAAATATAATCTTAATAGTCTGGTGTGTCACAGGTATTGGGATTTAGTATTCTCTTACAGTTAATAGACAAAAATCTTAAGTTAAAGCTGCTAACTTGCTGAAAGAAATATAAGGTCAGCCACAAGACCGTAAATTTTATACCAAGCAGGCAGTGAGCATAAAAAAGCTGTAAAAAGATAATCAACCACTGATCTCTCACCTTGGCTGGGAACAGAAACTTGGGTTCATCAGAGATAGGTGTGTGTATAGCTGTAAGAAGAGGGGGCCATGAGTGGGTCATTTCCTGTGGAAAACAAAACAAATAAAAGCACTTTATCTTAAAAGCCACATTCATCTGTACATACAAAAGACCAGGCCTTAATTTGAGCCGGATCTAACCGGAATGCGTTCCTGCACCTCCGACATTGGATCTGTAACCTACGTATTGGATCCGCCACCCGCTGTGTCTCTAAAAGAAAAATCGCCTTAAATAAAAAAAAGAAAAAAGAAAAAAAAGAAATATA